>BBSZ01000646.1:0-16863 GCA_000981365.1 Subanguina moxae | reverse complement strand
ATCCAGGATCAGGATCCAGGGTAGGATTGGGCTTCTGGATAAGATTGGGCTTCTGGGTAGACGCGACCCTTGACCCCTACTGGAAACCCCAGCCCTACCCAAAACCCCAGCCCAGTAGTCTTTTTGCAGGATATTGTCTGTAAAATAAAAAAAGAGGACTCAAAAAAACTTTTTGTTGATTCCCCAATACACAAAACTTTAAAGACATTTGGCGATGTTATGTCCGGCGATGTTATGGCCGGCGGTGTTTTGTCCGCGGCGATGTTTTGGCCGCGGCGATGTTTCGGCCGCGGCGATGTTTCGGCGCGGCGTTATTTTGTCCGTGGCCGCATTTCAGCAGAGGCAACATTGAAAAACAACTAATATTTGGAACAACCACCAGAACATTTTATTGGAGCTGGAACTTTTCTGGCACCCGTTAATGCTGTATTATAGTGCTGAGAGGTGAGATATTTATTTGTAACTGGGACTAGAACAAAGACTTTAGGCAATGTTGTTAGCATTTTAAAGTTTTTTAGAGAAATCTGTGAACCAAATATAAACAGACCGCAGCTTGTAGCATTAAATGGGCCTCAGTATATGTGGGGGTTGGACTTCTTCGGCATTCGTATTCCGTATTTTTTCTTCCGCCACCCTTTTTTGGTTTGTAAGTGTTGCAAGTACTAGATCTCCACTTTTTGGCCGACATCAAGAACTGTAATTAAAAAGGTGAACCTAAAAAGTTGAAAAATAATTATAGAAAGCAGAGAGGAATATCAAAAACATGCACCACTTCGCAAAAATAGAATATTCAATGTTTAGAAGTGGCTAACGACTCTCTTTTCAACATCCTCTCTCCCTACTTACTTATTGCTTCATCATTTATCGGCTCATTTCCCTTGGCTCGTTGCTTTGGGCGTGCGGGATCTCGGCTGGATGAAAATGTTGTCAAATTGTCTATCTCTTTGCACAAATCAAATTTCGTGCTGCTCACGTCTGGAAATAGAGAGGAGGAAATTTAAGATGAAAGGGGGTCGGGAAAAAGTTGGTGAAGACCTTTTTTCCTTCGGTAACACTAACTGCTTTGAGTATTTTCCGTATTTTTTAAGGGTGGGAGTAATAGAAGTTATATGGTATGACAGTTAGCACATGTTTCACATACTTCTTGTTGTTATTACATGCTTGTTGTTCTAATAACTTGTTACACTTACTAACAAGAAATAGGATTCACCTCTTTGAAGAATATTAAAGAATGCTTAATGGTCAATAAACGTATTTTAGCCTAAGGCTTAGTTGTATGCCTATGTGTGGTAAATAAACCAGCGTAGATTAGCCGTGAACCACTAAACCCAGGTGAAACAGGGTATACGCTGGGTCTTGGCTAACCTAGGCTGGCCTACCCTAAGCCTAAGCCTTAGTTGTGTGCCTAGTGTGGTTTTTGGGGTCTACCATGTCAAAACATAATTTTTTTTTAATCAGTTTTAGAGTGTTAGAAATGCTTAGAAGCAGTAATTTTGGAGGGTCTAAAAGATAATTTCCCCATCCCGATTTCCTTTTAGGTATGTTAGCACGACCAAATGGAATGTTTGCTTGTATGTGCATTCAAATCCTGGATAAGACTAGTTGAACTCGGGGCGAGTTGGGTTTTTACCCCCGTTGAAGTATTTAAAATATTTTTCTTTGGCGTTCAATAAAGTGTGCCAAGCGCTTTTTTCGTATTTCACTCCAATGTTTTTCTGTGTGTTAGTTCTGTAGACTTTGCCAAGCATACTTCTAATTAATCTTACTTTCAGTTATCAAAAATACACAATGGGAAAGACTAAGTTGAAAAATCCGAAATTGAGCATTCAAAATGTACAAGGTATATTGATACTCACTCAGTTTCCATCATTTTTATGATTCTGTACTAAATTCAAGCCATGAAACTTAACACTGACAAGGGCCAGCACATTCTAAAGAATCCAGGAATCGTAATTACTTTTTCTAATTGGTAATTAGATATATTTGTAACCAAGTATATTCAATTTAGGTGAACGCTATAATTGATAAGGTTTGTCAAGGTTTTATTACATCTGTCTTATTCTTCAAGCTCAGTCTGCCTTAAAACCCACTGATACGGTGATGGAAGTGGGTCCAGGAACTGGAAATCTCTCGGTCAAGATCATGGAAAAAGCGGAAAGGCTTATTGCCTTTGAGGTCGATACAAGGATGATTGCCGAGTTAAAAAAGCGAATTATTGCAACGTGAGTTTCTATTTCCACTTATTTCGATAAGCCCATTATTTTAGCCCGTTGCAGTACAAACTGGAAGTCATTGCTGGTAAGGTTTTTACTTGAAAGAGATGTCTGCTATATTGTCAACATTCAGGAGATGTTATAAAGACCAAGAATTGGCCGTCATTTGATGTCTGCGTCTCGAATCTGCCGTATCAGATTTCGTCTCCGTTTGTGTTTCGACTGCTTGCACAGAAACCTTTGCCAAGGTGATTCTTTAACAATGTTCTTACGTGTCATGTAAAAGCTAATTTATAGATACGCAGTGCTCATGTTCCAAAAGGAATTTGCTGATCGTTTGCTTGCGAAACCAGGTGTTTTTATTGCTTGATAGGTTTTGATTTCCTAAGAAGATAAATTAATAAGAAGACGGCGTGCTTCGGGTGCCATCTCCCAGGGCTGATTATATGAGAGATTATAAGATACGGGGCTATGAGAGTTTACAGGTTTTAAAGCAAATGTTTTCGGTGAATTTAGTAATTACCGTTTTTTTCTTGATTTTCACCTCATCTGACTAAGCAGGATTGGTTTGTTAAGCAGAGTCATAATGCTGCCGTGTCTGAAAGATAGTTGAAGTCTTGCAAAAATTTGTCCGCAAAGAATTTAAACTAAGGACATGAGAAAAAGCAGCGATGCGTCTTCAAAGTTTGGGCATTTAAAAAAATGTCAAACGATTTTCGTATATTCATGGCTTTTGGTGTTGAACGACCACAATCCAGTGCGGAAACTTTGTACTGAAAGACCTGCCAATCGCTTTCCAAAAATTTTTCCTCTAGCAAATCGACTCCATGCTTCACTTTTGACCTGAATGTATGTTGAGGTTGCAATAAAAGTAATAGTTGACTATTATTGGTCACTAGTTTTTCCCTAATTTTTGTTTGTCCATGGAGTTGTTTGATGTAGAACTTAGTTTTATTGACTATTCGGACAGCTTAAAATGTGCGCAAAATTCTCTATCGAGTAGATTACTCACAACTCCGGGAAAAATAGTAATTGGTTCCAAAATTTAAAATTTCATTTAGATGGGTTATACGAACAAAATTGTTTTTGAAAATGACTCATCAAAAATAACTCATCAAAAATTCCGCATCAAACTATTTTAGTCTCTTATGTA
The DNA here is from genome assembly GCA_000981365.1 of Subanguina moxae. Lineage (NCBI taxonomy): Eukaryota > Metazoa > Nematoda > Chromadorea > Rhabditida > Anguinidae > Subanguina > Subanguina moxae. Next base: position 13,497 of record BBSZ01000646.1, on the reverse strand, counting down.
CTGACTTCTGGGAGACGGTACATTCAACCCTCGATTTAACAAGTCACATAAGAGTACCTGAAAAAATAGCTTGCTCATCACCCCTACCTGTTTTTTAGGGAGTAAGCTGTATTGTCGCCTTTCGGTTAGTGTGCAGTTGTTGGTATGTGCTTTTTGATTAGTGTGATATTACGACTCTGTTTTCAGGCAAAAGTAGAACATTTGATGCGAGTTAGGAAAACCGAGTTTCGTCCACCGGTAAGATCCTGCACCATTTTTTCAATTGCTCACTTCCATATCTTTTTCAGCCTAAAGTCGATTCCTCAGTTGTGAGGATAGAGCCAAGAAATCCTCCCCCTCCAATAAATTATAACGTAAATTACTTACGTCATTCGCTAATATAATAGAGCTGATTTAAGGAGTGGGATGGGCTTTTGCGACATGCTTTTTTGCGAAAGAATAGGACATTGTTATCTATCTTCAGGCAAAAAAACGTTTTGGAAGTACTCGAGAAAAATTATCGCACCGTTTGCAGTCTAAAAAACCAGGTTGGTGTTGCGAAATGCCGTATCAGAACTTTGTGAATAACTAGTGTTCAGGAAGTTACCGATGATTTCTCCATTAAAGAACATGTGGAAAACGTTCTAGAAAAGAGTGGATTTGGAGAAAAACGAGCGAGGACATTATCTATTGAAGACTTTCTATCATTGTTGCTTGCATTTAACCAAGCTTATATTCATTTTGCTTAGACAGATGCAACCACGATAAAAATTTATTGATAAGCTGCTGAAAGAAAGTGACCAAAACATTTAGTCGTTGTTGTCACTGTCGTAAGTCCTCACAAGAGTTGCTAGAGATCCGTTATGGCTTGTAATTGGTCGATGTACCTTCTCCAAGACGGATAACGATCTTGTTTCACATGTTCTTTTCCTAAAACTTTATCATACATTATGACCAATTCAATCGTTAAAGCAATCCTTACCTTTGTACCGCATTTGTAGGGGAAGCTTTATTTGGGAGGACTATTCCTAGATCTTTGTTACTGTCACTAATAACATGCCTACGGAAGGTCGTAAAAGACGACTGCTTCTTACGGAGCTGCTCATTTATAATTGTTTTGGCGTCACTCTTAGAGGTCGACGGAAAATTTGAGCCAGAAAATATCGGCTTCTTCATTAATTCCTCTCTCGCATCCTCTATTCGCTCTTCGTAAGCTAAATTAAGTAAGTGGGTTATTTACTAAGTCTCTGGCTGCTAACAACCCCAGAAGATTTTAATTTAAACTTTACCAACTTTTTGAGTTCTTGTATTTTAGCATTTGCTTCGCCATTATTTTGTCGTCCTTGCTCTCTGGTTGCAGTCGGATGTTCGTTGATAATCGTTTTTGTAAATCCTCGTCGGCAATTCTTGTTTCATTTAGTTGCGCTTTTTGCGTCTGAGCCAAATGTGTCAAATCCGGGGTTATATTTAACCGAAAATTTATTACCCGGAACGATCTCCTGAGATATGAATTGACACCATAATCATCGTACATTCGAGATTGAATCCATTCTATGCGTGCTACTTGCGTCTCTTCGCCTTCCAATTTTTTTTTGTCGTCGGCGTCGTGCTCCTAAATACACATGTAAAATTTTTGAACCTGGTATAATCATGAAAGTATTAACCTTTTTGAACATAGCATCAGCAGCTAACTTCTGATTAAACGATCTATCAACTGGGGCCAAATTGTCCACTGTAGAAGGATCGAATCTTTTTTCTTGGCGCCGTATACCCTCCACCAATTCATAGTCAAAGTCTGAAATTTACTTCCGTAATGCAGAAATCTAAGCAATTCAAAAAAATTTGCTAACTTTTTGGATCTGTTCTAATAATATAGTAGTTATCACACAGATGGCATTTCATCTTGAACTCATAGAGCGGCGTCTAAATGAGAATGTAAATTATGCTAGGATAAAGGCTAAAACTTACTGTGTAGTACATTCCTATCTTCTTCTTCTCTGCATTGTAGCGAACACCCATGCCAACGTGATTGTTGCATCCCAGGCACCATGCATTGAATGGCATTTCAAACCGAATAACGAGAATCCCCTCCTTGATCTTTTTGGCTGTAAAACAAAAGCATTATAAATTTCATCTAAGTGGAAATTTCTCTAAAAATTAACCTCGTTCGCGGAGTGCGCTGAAAACAAAATAAGTTAGGGATATGTTTTACCAAAAAATATAACAACATACTGTGTTCCATGGTAGGAGTTCAAACTTTTGTGGGTTTTATAGTTGAAATCCGGCGGATAGTAGAAGTTCTGCCCTTTTCGTTCACCCATATTTGCTGCTATAATCAAAAACGATGATAAAACTGATGAACACACGTCAACAGGCCGAAGAAACAAGCTCTTTCAGAAAGAAAATTGCAAAGACAACAAATCAAAAATAACATGCGAATAAAAATTTAAAAAAATTTATATACGGTACCGAAAAGAAAAGCTTCAAAATGGCACAGTTTACGATTTAAGATCTTGCTTGTATGAAAGAGGAGAAATGTTAATCCCAATCAATTAAATGCGTCAAGCTCCGCATCCAAAAGTTCGCCCTTCGTTGACCAAAACTTTTGCTTTTGTGATTGGATTAGCTTTGTTTTCTCAGTTCTAGTGTGCCTAAATGCACAATTTGCATGATATGGTAAGTCTCGCTAAATGAAAACTTACCAAACGTAAACTTTTGAGCTGAAATAAAAAGAGATTGATAATAATAAAAAATTGTGCATTAAAGGGGCAGGAAACTTGCTTGTCACAGCACTTTCGAAATTTAAATTCCCGCGGGACCACTAAAGGCTTAGGGTACGTTTTCCCTTAGGGCTTAGCCTAAGGGAAATATTTAAGATATTTAAGCCATTATCCTTAAATTTATTTGAGCCTCCTTGAATGACTTAAATAAAATGGCTTAAATGAAATGACTTCAGAATGAAATGAAATTTTTTAGATGAAATGAAATGGCTAAAGTGACATGAAACTTATAATCAAATGAAATCTGAAAATGAAATGGCGCAAAGTGAAATAGCTAAAGTGAAATGACTTCGAAATGAAATTTCACTTTAAATTTCATTTCATTTGACTTTCCTTTAAGCCTCAACCTAAGGGAAAACCTACCCTAAGCCTTTCGTGGTCCTATGGAAATTTAAATTTCGAAAGTGCTGTGACAAGCAAGTTTCCTACCCCTTTAATTACCATTTGGAGGCTTTGGGTTCGAGATCTGCATATGTAAATCCTAAAGATTGAAGAAAGTGAGATTCCTAAAAAGTAACAAATATTTTTTGACACCTAACAAGTGTGAATGCCGACCTGAAAGCCACGTGGAGAATCATGAGAAAATAAAGCATTTGGATAACTTAAGACGCGCGTGATGTTAACCTAAAAGCAAGACGATGTGGTTTGCTAAAGCGCTATAATGGCAACACTCACAGCAAACGAAGCCATATCTATGGGAAATGGGCTGAAATTCGAATCGCTAAACGTTCACAGGAAAACCAAGTGATCATTACCGATCTGGTTTCCAGACACTGTTGAAACCACGGACCGTCGCTGAAATTTCTTGAATTTACTTCCCAAAAGCAAACCAATCGAATTGCAACCGTTGTCAAATAGAACAGGAGTCTCTGCCTGCAACATTAGAAGATTATTAATAAAAAAATACAACCGCGTATAAGGTAATGAAAACTTACCAGTAATCCCCCAACAATTCCAACTGGCCATACTCCAATTTTCTTTATCGTCCTCATTTCGTCAAACAGTCTCCAGTCATAAACGTTGTCATCGTCTCCAAAGTAGACAACGGCTTTGTTTGAAGCTGCAAAGTTTGTCCTGAAATATGGTGGAATAAAAATGGTTTAGACTTTAAGGCTTAGAGTCAACAAAAAAAAAACCTGATCCACTGAAGTGCCACATTCCTTTGTTCCACTCCCCTAAAATTATTTCATCAAATGCAAAGAAGAGACAACTGAGGACGAGAATGTGACAAAATTTCTCCAAGGTTAAAATATGCCCGCAAAAATTTTTTCCTAACATATTTTCTTTTACCCATGCTTTTGAGAATAAAAGCGCCTCATTGCATACTACTTAGGCTCAAGAACCTTATCACTACGTATCCCGCCCAACGCAAAGGTTGGCCAGCACATGGAATCATGAAATATGGTCTTTTGTCCGGAGAAATCTTTGTCATGTAACCTTGAGGATACCTCGGCAACTTCCAGTTCGGATCCTCTTCTTTCATTTTTTTACCTGATGGAGTAGGGGCAACTAAATGGACACAGCTCAACTTGGACCGTTGGAGAATTTCTAGAAACAAACTAAGTGGATACAAATTCACAATTACGTAAAATTACCACTGATGAATGATGAGCGTGCCAGAGAGTCTACAATGAATACTGTCATGAGAAACTTCAAGTTGCAAGCTGAACCAACCCTCAACAACAATCCAATACCTAAAATGGAAAAGAAATCATATATGTATTTAATCAAAAAACCTTTCTAAACCTACAAATTAGGCACATGACTCAAGGTTTGATACAGTCTAATGAGATCTGCTTTCTGTAAAAGCCTTTAAAAACTTTGTCGTCCATGAAATAACCGCGTAACCTGAGCTGGACGACGAGCAGTGGGTGTGATGAAGAAAACAGTGGGCAAGTTTTTACGCTTCGAGACGAAAGGCAGCAAATCCTTCACTCTAAATTTCTTTGTCAAATTATCGGTACTGGGTAGGGTTGGCATCGCTCATGCGGCCAACCCTAGTATTGGGTAAAAAGAGGTTTGACTAGAAGAGTTTTGTAAAAAAGGTCAATACATTAGTTTGTATTTTTATCATTCAAGGTCTGGTGTCATATGTGGTTTGATTATTTTTAAACCAGAAATAATTATCCAAAAAATAGTATAACCAGTTTTTGCCATTCCTTATTCAGTTTTTAACGATGTTTTAGAACCTCCATACTGATATTAAACAAAAAATTTTATTCAGTTTAATATCAGAAAAACTTTTCGATAGAACAACAGAAGTTTATTTATTTCAATCGAGATCCAACTAAAAGATCCATTTATCCACAACTCCTATAGCTACAATGTTTTGGCCATCTGACGATCCTTCTCCTGCCAGCACTTCTTCCACTGGTTCTTTCTCGAAAATCTTTTTTATTAAGTAGAACTTCGATATATGGCGGTGCAAAGCCTTATGACAACAACGATCAGCTGGCTCTACATCTGTGTAGTTGAAAACTAGTTTGGAAATTTGACTCTCTAAACTGATGACTTTCGTTTTTTGGATTACGTAGCGGACCACCTGCGTTTGATAGCTAGCGATCTTAAATCTTACCTCAATCCCAGTTGCTAAATAGTGTGTTCCACTTCTTTCAATCAAACCCTGAAGTGATTCAACTTCGAATTTCGCTTAGAGAACTTACAATTGAACTCTTTATGCCAGACCATCATTCGTTAAAGTAATAACACAATCTGAACTTCAGCTGAAGTCATTTCCGTCGAAGCCATCTGTCTATAAGCTGAAATCGCACGACCTCGGCACCCAAACTTCTGCAATTGACAGCACCAGAATTGACGCAGACCATCCGCATTCGACAAAATATAGACAATATACTCTATGAACCTGCTTATACAAACCTCTTTTTGTAAAACCTCCTTTTATCCACAACCCCAATATGACTGTAAGAGACGAAAAGGAAAAATGACTTACTGGAAATCCAACTTCTCTACTTTCAATTCCAACCTATGCTTCTCACGTTCCAAATCACTGACTTTGCGCTCTAAAACTTCCTTTCTGCGGCTTAGAGTGTCCACTTCAGCTGATAGAGTGAGCTAAAAATATTACTTTGTACTATAAAAACCCAAACACTTTTGTCGCTTTACCTTATTGTCTGACATCTCGCCCAGCCGACTGAACAATATAACCATTTGGTAGATGGCGAATAATGTCAAAGCACCCAACACCTTTGCAATTACATGATCTACCATATTTTACAGCTAAGAGCAACATTTACAACAATTTCTCAGCTGATTTACATTAACTCATCTGGCGAGTAGTCAATTTGCGAGATAAAGTGGATTCCAGCCAAATAATTGAAGTTTGAATTGCTTGCAAAACGCCTGTTTACTGTGCTTTTGGATGCAAGTCGTTTCAAAACCATTTACCTCCCTGAATTTCTGAAAAGTCAATAAAAGTTGTGTAGGTTGGCGTTTATCCAACAGCAGCATGCCTCGTTATTTTGAGCTTAATATCGAATGAAAGTTGTTTTTTCTAAAAAATTTTAACTTGAAGAAATTTCAGGTCAAAGCTAATGAAAAATGGAGCTGTTGTTCAATGGTTGAATCAATTACCTATTGTTCCATTAGTTGCTTTCATATTCTCTAACGCTTAATATTAAATATGTATCAACAACGCAAAGCCGTACATATTGCTCCACCGGTTGTGGCTTCACAAAATGAAACTCAAGCCAAAGAAAAGTGAGTACTTATTTCAAACAAGGCTGTAGATGTAGTCACACCTCAAAATATGCCTGTATTTTATCCAATGTGTAGAACGAGCGTAGGTGCACCCATTGGGCACTGAAATTGTGTGAATGATTGTACAACGTCTTTGAAACGCTTTTTCTGTGGGTAATTGTGCTTTTGAAGCGCTTTCTTGTTAAGGGAATTGTAGCTCTTGTAGCCCTTTTGTGTGGAGGTATTTTGGTTTTTGCGACAACGTTATCTGTCAGATAGACTACAAAAGAAGCAAGGTGATTCATGTATGACTTACAAAAACTTGATTTGTCGCCAGAATTGGGTTGGACGGAAATTTGTCCCTTCATTACTACTAAGAGCTGATTACTCCCAGAAGTCTGCTTGACGTATATGGCTGCGAAGAGACAAAAAAATGAGGCAAAAACTTCCTCAAAACCAAGAATTTGAAATTCCGTCTTGCCCAACTTTGTCCGATCTGATTTTGGCGACCCGCAATTTACCCGCAACCCTTTTCAACCAGAAGTCCCTCTAAACCAGAAGTGCATCCGATAACTAAAATGATCGGAACCAGTTTCGGAATAGGATGAATAAAAAAAACCTTCGGAATGGAATAAAATTGTGAAATAAAAGATATGGGAATTTCGGAACGGAATAGATGTAGCTCTGCTTCCAACCGGTGTTTTCAAAACTCATATCGCTTCTCTTACTCGCCCGTAAACTCTCACTCGCCTAGGAAGCGATCGAAAGTTGATGGGCGAGTGAGAGTTTAGATTTAAGGGTCAGTGCAATTACAAATGCGAAACTGAGGAATCCTTAACAATAACTAAACATAAAATATTATCATCTCTTTATTAAAGCCATATAAAAATTATACAACAAAACTAGACGATGTCTAGATACATTGAGCGTGAGCAAAAAAAAAACAAGAAGTAATTACTTACTTCGCCACACTCAGTGCATCTCATCTTGTCTTCTCCCATTTTTCTTCGATATTGATAAAACAGTCACATATTTCTGTGTATTCTTGCTAGATTGGCTTGGCGAATCGGCAAAAAGCGCTGACATCTAAAATTATCGACGAATAAAAAATTCTCAGAATATAGCAAGAACAATAAGTGCTAACGACAAAACAAAGACACAAGATGGTTGCCAATTTCAATTTTCAGTTTGCGACTTTGCACTTTCTTAAATCAAAACTCTCATTCGCATCTCACTCGCTCACTCACTCGCTAAACTCTCAACCGCTTCCTTAGCGAGTGAGAGGTGAGAGACTCACAGTGAGTGAAAGAAGCAATGTGAGTTTTGAAAACACTGCTTCCAACAATTCAAATACCGTATAACCTCTAATTATCCTCGCCCTTCTTGCGTCACGACGGTCGGTGATCAACCATTTTTTACGGCTCAACCAGCCGACAATTGGATGTAGCTGAGATTCACGGCTATATTTTTGAGTATGGTATCAGTACCCAATTATGGGGTAGTTGAGCCGTAAAAAATGGCTGACCACTGACCGTCGTGACGAGAGAGGGGGGAGGATTAATAGAGGTTACCGTATTTACTCTATTAAGCGGGCACCCTCTAATAAGCGGGAACCCTAGCTAATGAATTTGCAGCTCTTCCTGAGTCGTTTGAGATCTATCTCATTGTGTTTCCCAATAAAATTTGAATTATGATACGAGAAAAGGCCGAAAATTAAGCGGGCACCCTCTAATGAGCGCGCACCCTCTAATAAGCGGACCTCCTAGCAAAGGGTCGAAAAATAAGCGGGCATGCCCGCTTAATAGAGTAAATACGGTATACGGTATGTTGTTTGCATTTTCAGAGCGCTTTTCTGTGAGTGGTTGCGTCCTGGAAGTGCGCTTTAAAAATCTTAAGCGTAAACTTTAAATTTTGTTCTTTCTTTTCTTTTATTGGAGTGCTTTCCTGTTGGATTAATCATGTAATTGGAGAGTAAATGTGATACAGTCGACTTTTTCTATAACATCACTCTGGTTATAAAGATACTTTGAGAAAATTTAGTCGGCCGCCTAAGAAAGTAAAGCAGTTTTGGGGTGGGACTCATAATTGAATCATGGTGGCCTTTTGTTCGTCGGCTACATTTTTGAGTATGGTGTCTGTATCCAATTGTCGGGTGGTTGAGCCGTAAAAAATGGTTGACCACCGACCGTCGTGACGAGAGAGGGGGAGGGCATTATTAGAGGTTTTCTGTTGTTTGTTGCATTGTATTAACCATGCCACTGTTTAGACTAGCTGGCTATGTGTACGAATACCTGCTTCACGCCGGAGCTACCAAGTCGGCAGAGATGTTCAAGAGTGAGATGCTGCCCCAGCACAACCTTTCTCAGATCAACTTGGGGGTAGGTTATTATATCCAAGAAAAAATGAAACCTAAAACATTGGTTTACCGATAATGAATTTTATAATTTTCTTTTTTGCAGGATTCGCCTGGCTTTCTCCAGGTATTTTTATATACTTTGCTAGTATTTGTTTCCCAGTCTTTAACATTTTTTTTTTCAGGATTGGTGGTGGTAAGCACTTTTCGTTGCATTTTTCTTATCAGTATTTTGCAAACTGCCAAATGCTATTTGTCCCCGATCTAGCAAGTGTAAGCTGAGTCATTTTTAGTGTTTTCTGGGACCTGTATTCTGCAGCGCCTGAACGCCGAGAAAAATTCGAACCATCCCAAGAAGCGAAAGCATTTCATGAATACGTAGGTTTACATCACTGTTTGGCTCAGATATGGTGGATAGTGGACACTTTTCAGGGCTTTATTCCAACATCCGCTTACCCTCCAGGACCCTTGATGAATGGTATGCACGGTGGTGGCCCTCCACAGGTATAGACATCTGCAATTCAGCTAGCTTTAAAGATTAAAAAAATACAATTTTGCAAAGGCAAATACCCGACGCAGACGATGGTGATTTAGTCAGTTTTAGTGGCCCACTTTCTCTCTCGTCTATCAATATGTTCTTTTGGGTAGTTTGAAAGTGCGTAAAGCAGCACCAAGGAGTATACAGTCGAGTCTCGATTTAGTGTAAGTGCTGGGGACCGGAAAAAATATACGCTAAATCGAGACTTGACTGTATTTAAAGATAAGATTGTCGACCGGCCGAAGCTTTCAACCAACCTAACCAAGCCAAAGACCAAAAATTTTTGGCTTTTCGGACTATCGAATTATCGTACTTATAGAAGAAAGAGAAAGTGCCCTGAGAGTGTTTAAATTTAGACGATTTCCATATTCGAAATTGGTCTTTTAATAAGCTTGTGCGGCTATTCTTTTTATTGTGTAATGATGTAATTAAAGTTTTTTGTGAGGCCTGGGTCTCCAAACGTTCCTAGAATAGGTTAGTCAAACGGTGTATAGAAAATTTAATAGATTACCGTATAACCTCTATCATTCCTCCCCCTCTTTCGTCACGACGGTCGGTGGTCAACGATTTTTTACGGCTCAACCAGCAGACAATTGGGTACTGACACCAGACTCAAAAATATAGCCGTGAATCTCAGCTACATTTTTGAGTATGGTGTCAGTACCCGATTGTCGGCTGGTTGAGCCGTAAAAAATGGTTGATCACCGACCGTCGTGACGCAATAAGGGGGAGGATTATCAGAGGTTATACGGTAGACAATATAATGGCTTTACACCATAATATGAAAATCTCCAACGCGAAAAGAAAAAGAAGGCTCTACAACAAAATCATAGCTCCCTTCAATTGCAGAGTACCAATGCTTATAACATCAAGATGTTGGGCCTGTTTTAGTGAGAAGTATTTTAGCTCCTAAATTTTGGTTTATATATTCTTGAAGCTATGAAATGCCACAACAATTCAAATTGTATTCTTTTTTGGAGTTCTGTTTTAAATTAAAACTTTTGATGGTGTTTATTTTTTGTCGGCTGTCCACTGCTTGTCTTTGAGGATACCCTTTTGGTTAAATAATACTCACCATTGCTCTGACCCTGCACATCTCTGCCTCCCTATGACCTATGTGGGTGTGTGTCTGTCAACATGTGTGTCTAAATCTCGTCTGTTTTGTTTGGTGGTTGGACACAGCGTGTGCTCACACTCTTTACTCTGGCTGTTTTTCTTCTCATATATAGCAATACGACAAATAATAATGACAAGAAGAAGAGGAGCAGCAGCAGCGGAAAGCCATTGTAAATAGATGGTTGATGCGCAGAGAAGAGAACTGCTGCTTGACGACGACAGCAGGACTGGCGTCACAAGGGATCTTCAGATTTTAATTCTCTCCTTTGCTTTTTTTTTTCTCGTAGGGCTTGAGAAAATGTAAAATAATAAGTAAAATAAATTCAACGGCAAAACAATCTAAATTATTTATTAGTTGAAAACATTTTCGCAACTGCAGTCCGTTTGCATCAAGATAAACATTACAAAAGAAAATGGGAAAAATTTAATTTATTGGGTTGATTAATAATTAAAGATCGTTTTTCAAAACATTTTTATTCAACGCAAAGTAAAATAACATTAAAAACTTGTTGGAATGATCATTCTGGAGCATATTCACCGTCTACTTCAATAACTGCTTCCCATCTGCTCGGTAGACGGTTCCGGCTTTTTCGAGGCGATTCACAATCGTTTTTTGGCACACATCGAACTGCTCGGCTAGCATCCTGTTAGTCAGACTCTCATCATCTTCTACGGCTTGCACAAAGGCCTAGTCGTCAAAATCTGAAGAGCGGCCTCTTCCTTTATCACCTTCAACACTTGCGTAACCAGATTTAAACTTCTGGAACCACTTCCGAACTTGACTTTCCCCAATAGTTCCTTCACCAAAAAGTTCATTGAGATCACGAAATGACTAGGCTGCGGTCCATCCTTTTTCGAAGTGATAAAGCATAATATGACGAATATGAGTATAATTATCGACACGCATTTTTAATCAACTAAATAGTGAGGAATATTATGGGAAAACATCTAAACAAAACGCCAATAGTATGGAAATAAACGCGCGCAAATAAAAGGATCGTTAATTATTACTCAACCCAATATATAAACAATTTTAAGTTTGGAAATGGTGCTCCCGGAGGAATGGGCATGCCCCCAGATGGAATGCCTGGCTATTTTGGCCAACGAGGTGCCCAGCCAGGTCCTTCCGTGCAGTCCAATCAAGCCTCGCCCATTCCAGGTAATTTGCAGTATAGAAATGAAGTCAGCTAAAAAGAGCAATGCAGGAGGACACAGATATGCGCACCCAGGCACTAGAAGTGGAGCACCCACACCTATCTCTGGAATGCCACCCAATTTCCCGGCTGGAGTGCAGCCCCCACCTCACATGTTCACGGAGCAAATGCAAAGAATGCAGGCAGTGGCTGCAGCACACCAAAGACTGCCGCCTGGAGGGGGAAGGCCAGGAATACCTCCGGTGAGTGCACACAAGCAGCCTTAAAATCTCCTATTAGAAGACCAAATTTTTTTATTTGATTACAGTATTTTCAGAACTATGCGCCCATTCGCCACCCTATCAGACCATATGGACCAGGAGGAGGCCCCTTTCTAGACTCCCCCTCCGGCACACCTCCCTTTCAACAACAACAACAACAAAATGCTATGATGATGCAGAATGGAGGGGGAATGTGCTCTAATAATCAACTCATGTCCAGTCCTGGACCTGGCCCTCCTGGCTCTGTCCCTCACATGGGAGGGCCTAGCAATCCAGATGGAGCGCATGATCCCAGATTTATGATCCAAATGCCTGGCGCATCTAATGTAGGCAGTTTTAGCTGAGCTGAATGAACAGTTAGAAATAATTAGAGTAAATTTAGTTTTCAATGAGCCACCATGAAGGCTCAGTAGGCACACCCACTTCGAACCCATCCAGCTCGCAAGGCAATGGCCTGTCCATGCAGCAAGCCCCACCCGACAACACCTCTTCCTCTACTACTGCAGGAAGCCAACTACAAAGCCTGCTGAATGGGGGTGAGGGTGGAGGAGGCATGGAGATGAAGCAGTCGCCAGCCTCTCATCCAGTCAATGGAGGCACTCCTTCACACAATCCAGGCAGTATTCAGGGGGGCCCTGCGTCAGTGGCTGGCCATGGACCTGGGTCAGTGCACTCCCAAAGTGGGGGAGGAGCCCCCAACTCTGTGAGCATGGCTGCTCCCAACTCCCACCAAACACCCTCTTCAGAGCCTGCTAATATGGACTTCCAGGGCATGAACCCCACAGGAGATGTGAGTTTGAATAAGTTTTCGAAAAAACTTTGACTTAATCTTTTGTAGGATTTTTCGAAAAGAATAACAAAAACTATGTTCAATTGAACTAAATAGATGTCCCAGAGTACCTTAACCGCCTTAGTAGAATGCCAAATTTTTAAGAAGCATTGGTACTCTGCAACTGACGGGACGCTATGATTCTGTTGTAGAGTCTTCTCTTTTTTCCTTTTCGCGTTGGAGATTTTCGATGTCTGAAGACACGAAGACTATACATTCCTCTTTCATATAGGAATATACATGTATAATGTATGTATGTATAAGGAAAATGTGTATAATAGGAACAAATTTACCGTATTTCCTCTAATAATTTCAAAATCGTGTTTTTGGCCTACTTTTTCCGGACAAGTCTTAGGCAAGTTACCACTTAAATTGTAGCTTATTGTTTCAGCTACAATTTGAGTGGTGACTTGCATGAGAGTCATTCGGAAAAAGTTGCTTAATAACACAATGCCAAAAACACGATTTTGAATTAGGAGGGGGGGGGGCGTTTATTAGAGGAAATACGGTATTCTGTATCCCACATCACCACTCAGTAGATTAATGTCCCTCTGCACCAAACTTGTTGCCCATATTTGTGCATTCCCCTTACATAGTATTTGAATGGCTGTGAATCAAAGAAGGCTTGCAGACCCTCCTTCCCTTCTTCTTCTTCTTCTTCTTCTTCTTCTTCTTCTTCTTCTTCTTCTTCTTCTTCTTCTTCTTCTTCTTCTTCTTCTTCTTCTTCTTCTTCTTCTTCTTCTTCTTCTTCTTCTTCTTCTTCTTCTTCTTCTTCTTCTTCTTCTTCTTTCT
>BBSZ01000641.1:0-12466 GCA_000981365.1 Subanguina moxae | reverse complement strand
TTTAGGCCTATTCATTCCATCGAGTTCGAAATATCGACAAGAAGAAAACAAGCGGAACACTTTTCCAAACGCAACCTGATTTACCCACGAAATAGGGTATAATTACTAAGTAATTTTTTTACAAACTGAAAATTTTTGTATAAAAAGACTATTTGCACAGAACAGGGGGGGGGAGTTATTAGAGCGGGGGGAGTTATTTTTTGGATGCCTTCTAAGGGGGGGAGTTATTAGAGCAGGGGGAGTTAATGGAGCAGGGGGAGCTATTAGAGGAAATACGGTATGTTGGCCGTTTTCTCGTCGATATACAAGTCCAAGCCAATTTAAAGCCGGTATTCAGATTCCTCGTTTAATTTTGCATCGGATATTCAAAAGGATATCAAATATCCGCCATTATTTGCGATCTTTTATTGAGGTAGTTTGTTAATTGTAGTTTGTTAATTGTTCCTCATCCTCAAAGTCCGACAGTTCCTCTTCGCGCTCCACTTCCAGATCGCTCAGATATGCATCGCTTGCATAGGAGAATTTGATATCACGCATCCGTTAAATTCTGCATCAGAATGAGCCTGTCTCACAGTCAGGGCTTCACGTGTTAAAAACGGAGCAAAAACAAGACCTATGCAACACCTGGTGGCAGTCATTGTGGTCATCCAAACCAGTGATCAACAGAGCACTTAAATTGGCCTAAAATTATTAGTTTACACTCTTTGAGCATTTACCTGAGTGAGCGTTGGTCTCTGAGTTCTTCCAACAAGCTGTACCAAAATATAGAAGAGTCAAAGCTTCTGTTTGTGACAGTAAATCTTACTTGTCTAACGCTATATTCAAGTTTTCGTCGTCCATGCTGAAATGTGACACAGTAAAACTGTGAACAAGCAACCCCCAACAGTGTTGTTTGGTCTAGCATACACCTGGGGACCGTCTTAAGCGACCGGGCTCTGACCCAAACGAATACCCAATTTTTGTCTTGGTTCCCCTTGTATTTTAGCTTCTTTTAAGCATTTCAAAAGCTAAAATGCATATTGGCTGAGGCTAGCTCGATCGAACATACCGATGTTTGGCCTTGGCAGACCAAGGTGGACAACCTTGTAATTGGTATTTTCAGACTCTGGAAATACACTTGGACATACAACTACACCTTAGGCTTGGGATAGACTAGCATAGGTTAGCCAAAATCTGGCGTACATCCTCTTTTACCTAGGTTTAGTGGTTTACGGCTAACTTTCCGTCCTTTTTTGTCGTAGAAGGTCGGTTTTGTCGGGAAGTCAACAATTTTCATATTTTGCCATGGGGGACCAAGATAAACAACCTTGTAAATGGTATTTTGGTAGTTTTACACCCTCGGAACTACACTTACACATTAGGCTTAGGATAGACCACCATAGATTGGCCGAAACCCGGAGTATATCCTGTTTTACCTAGGTTTAGTTGTTTACGGCTTAGGCACGGCCAACCTACAAATCTAATAAGGCAAAAAAATATAGAAATTGTCAACTTCCCAAAAATCGACCTTCTATGACGAAAAAGGATAGAAAATAGCCTTTGTATCGTTTTTAGCGTATTAGAAATGCTTGGAAGAAGCCAAAAAAAAACAGGGTGGTACCAAGGTGAAAAATCGGTACCCATTTGGGGAGAGAGTCGGCAACCCCCTTATATGACTTGGACTAACTGAATAGCAGCAAAAGCCAGTTTGTCCTCCAGCTCCATGTTCTAAAATTATATTCCTTGCTTAAAATGGTTGTGCCACTCTTCCAAATTACTAACCTCCAAACTTATAATTTCGTGCAAAAAAGTGTTGTAAAATTCACGACGAGCTAGGAACTTGATGATGGCTAGTAAGTAGCTGTCAGTGATTTCTTTGCACACTTTAAAAATATGAATATGTTGGGTATGTCATTTAACAAGATTGCTCATACATTGCTCATAGTCAGGCACTTTGATTCCATTAAACTTATTCAACACATCCGTCACCATTACTGCCATCTGCAATTGACGAGTAATTAACAAGAATATATTTTTTCTTTTAGCGAACGGCACAATTTGATTCGACCAGTTTATTTTTTTCATAGGATGAATGGGTCATAGGAGGTGATATTCACGACTTCCTAAACGTTACTTGAGGGTTGTGAAAATTATTGGCCAAAATCTTTTTGTAAGTTTTCCTTTATTTCTTTGCCGGCCAACCAAATCAGGTTCAGGGTGCCGGATAACTGGAGTGCCGGATAACCGAGGTTCAACTGTACAACTGTCGTCCAACCGCGGAACTCGAACAACATAATGTTAAAAAATCGATTTTAAACCGCAAAATACTGTAAAAAGATTCTGCCCAAATTTACAACTCTAAGCTGAACCTTTTATATTCCTCGAGAATATTCCCGTTTCACGACCCTATGTTATTTAAATAAATTTTAAAAGTTAAAAAAAACCTTTTTCCATCGGTCTGTGAATTCTTTTTGGTTCTTCTCAACAAATTCTTCAGAATGTGTAAAGTCACATAGTCTTTGAAGATACTGAAAACAGTTCTAGAACATTTGCTACCGGTTTTCTACTGGGTGTAGCAAATAAAGACCATATCTGAGAGAACGTGTTTTCTCAGATTGTCATAATTTTTTACTTATTGTCTTTACTTCTCTCTCTTTAATCTATCTTTTGGTTGCCGTTCTCAAGAGATGATTGGCTTTAATTTCTTGCGCTGCAAAATGAATGTCTGAAGCCGAAGCAAATTGGGGAAAGAAGAGGAAGTCGAAGCTGTCATTTCCGTCTGTTGCACAAGCTTGTCAACGAATCACTGTGGGTTTCTCTTTTAAAGTTTTTCTTGGTCGCAATTTGTTGACTCTCTTCGTTGCATTCATGAGAACAATGGAAGTGTTAATTATAAGTGGGAAAGTTTGCGAGATCTAAGAATGAAAATTTAGTGTGCCTGGGATGAACTGGATCTGCCGACAATGCAAAGCTTGACTAACAAATTTAAGCCACGAATTCAGAGATGTGTTTAGCGAGAAGGAAAGCAAATCCAGCAGTACTCAAAAAAGTTCTAACTGTCCAGTGAATTTGAGTTGGAGTCTATTTGTTGTTGTTGTTATAAAATGCCACAGATAAAGTGTTTTGTCCAAGTCTCTGGCTTCTCAGATATGGTTTTTTTTTGCTCCACTCTGTGAAAGATCAGCCACACCTCCTTGGAATTGGCACCCTGGACAGAAAACCTAAAAAGAAAGGTTGTACTGTATCTCTTGTAATAAGCGCCCCTCCTCTAATTCAAATTCGTGTTTTTGGCATTGTGTTTTTAACCTACTTCTTCTAGACAAGTCTTAGGCAAGTTACCACTTAAATTGTAGCTTATTTTTTTCAGCTACAATTTGCGTGGTGACCTCCCGTCTGGAGGGCTGTGCATCATAATTTACGCGAAAATTTGTTACGAGTTACATTTGTTACGCGGTCACTTTGTTACGCCACAAAAATTTGCATGTATTCATTTACAGTACTCATTTTTTAAAGAATTTTTTCATTTTGAGGCACTAAAGTAGGCAAAAAGACCTCAGCAATCCAAAACAAAACAGAATTTCATAAGAGGCTTGGTTGCTGAGATATACAAAAAATGAGTGCTGTAAATGAGTATATGTAAATTGTTGTGGCGTAACAAAGTGACCGCGTAACAAATTTTCGCGTAAATTATGGTGTACAGTCGAACCTCGTTAAACTGGCACCCCTAATTCAAAAAAATATGTTTGTGGCATTGTGTTTTTGACCTATGTTTTGCTGGTGTCTTCTGGGCATGTTATATACCAAAATTTAGCTTAGATTCTAGGCTACGTTTTGGTATATAACATGCCCAGAAGACACCAGCAAAACATAGGTCAAAAACACAATGCCACAAACACATTTTTTTGAATTAAGGGTGCCAGTTTAACGAGGTTCGACTGTACAGCCATCTGGAGAAGTTGGTTAAAAACACAATGCCAGAAACACGATTTTGAATTAGAGGACGCTTATTACAGGAAATACGGTATATAGCAAAACGTGCAATTATTTACATTGCTAAAGCACAGGCTCTAGTTTTGGACTCAACTTTTGGGCGGTTCATCAACTAAAAACAGTCGAGATTTATTGAGTAACAAACTTCTTAAAAAAAACCTCATCAAACATAAATTTGCATCTGAAATGTGACTGATTCAAACTTATTTGAGTGGGGGGAAAAATTACGCAGTTCTGTCCTCAAACGACGGCCAACCACATATCCTCAAAATAGTCTCTCTTTTTTCGTTTGTAAAAACCTAAATTTTTAGACGAAACTAAGAAAAGTGTTAGCTCAGCAATCTAGCAAAAAGAATCTACCCTATTTCTGTATGTGATCTCGTCATTTCTGGTGGTTGAACTAAACAAACAGAAAGTTGTTAGGACATGCACAAGTAATCTACCTCGATTTCATGTCTTTAATTATGTGTTTAATGCCGGGAAAACTAAAGTATGTTGAAAAGAAAAATTTGATCTGAGTCTTAGCATAGCACCTGGTTGAGTAGATTCTTTGCAAATCATCCGGATAGTGGTACATTCTATGCACCTGAAAATTGGCAAAAAGATGCTAAAAATGAGGTTCTATATGGTAGTCAACTCTTGTTGATTCAACACCTCGTTAATCCGGCACATTCGATAACTCGGCACCCCAAATCAAGGTCCCGAGAAGCGGTTTTATCGAGAAATGACCTTGATAACTCGGCAGCTTCAATAATTTGGTGTTCGAAGCCTGGTCCCTTGAGGTGCCGGATTATCGAGGGTTGATAGTAGTCTAGACCCTGGAGATCGGCCCTAGCTTTACACTATGCCGAGGTGCAGACTATATCGAGTTTATCTCTAAACCAGACATAATTACCGTTCTCTTGCGATATTTGCGCCCCACAATTGTGCCGACCTACTCCAAGCTTAAGGCTTAGTTTTATGCCTAAGTGTAGTTACTGAGGTCTGAAGAGAAAGACAAAATGGTGCAAAATGGCCAGATAGTTTACCCATCTTTTACATGGTTTACCTGGTGGTCTACCTACTCTCCAAGCAGTTTACCCACCTTTTTGCATGTTTTACCTACCCTCCAAATAGTATAGCTACTCATTAGCTGGTTTAAAAGATTACGTCATAAGAGAATACGCCTTGTTTAAACGGAAAAAGAGCATAAAAACTTAAGTACTTACCCATCTCCAGCAAAATTGGATATCTTCATTTGCATAAGGGTCATTTTCGATCACGTTTTTTGAGCTCTCAATTATAGCTGAAAAGCGAACTAATAAATTTGGAATGAAACACAAAAAGCCAACTATATAGTGAGTTGGAAGTGTTTCCATAGCCATATCCCTGCTTTATCCTCGTCCTCATCAACATCGACTGGTCTAGCTGGTCAAAGTAGGAAGACAGTTCCACAAATTTACATCTACCCTGTTGGTGTTGTTGTCCACTGGGGGTAGCGGCAGATATTTTTCTGGCCATTTCCAAGTATGGGCTAGAAGTGAAGGCGATTTCTCCGTTGCAACTGATATTTGAGTTTACATCATGCACCAACTAAAGTATATCATATAGATGCTTGTCAACACTTACACCAAACTCGGACCTCTTCTAGATACTAACTTATTTTTTCTGTCTTGCTCCCCCAACCTGTTTATCTATTTCTTCTTCTCAAAAATATTTTTTTTTTGGAAAAGTTTAGATGTTTCTGAGACCAAACACATTAAGCAAACTCATTGGTGACAGAGGAGAGGGGAGAGAGCACATGGTACAGTCAACCCTCATTAATCCAACACACCGTTAATCCGGCACCCTCGAAAACTGGGCATCTCAAAGCAAGGTCCCGAGAAGCGGTTTTATAAAGAAATGGACCTCGATAACTCGGCACCCTCGATAACTCAACACCCTCAAAAGTTAAAGCCTGGTCCCTTGGAGTGCCGGGTTATCGAGGGTTGACTGATCTTTAGTAGGGTCTAAAAGTCTTAAAGGGTGTCCTTGTGTGCATTTTGGCTTTTTTTAGCCTATTTCTTTAGAAAAGTTTAGGATGCGAGAACCTGAAGTTAAAATTCATAATTTTTGAATATAGACGGCATCTCCATTGGAGGAGCGATCTATATGTCAGGTCGCGTCATAAGTCTTGCGGTTTTTGATCAACGGCTCAATTCGAACTATTGACTTTTATTTTTTTATTCAGAACATCATAATAACTAATCAACAAAGTAATCTCCTTCGAATTCTAGAACTTTTCCTCATTGTTCTTGCAGCTTTTGAATGCCCTTGACGTAGACTCCAGCCGGCTTCGAGGCAAAAAATTGAGTAAAGAATGAAAGCTTGGCATCATCCTCCACTAAAGCACAAAGGCGATCATCATCATCAAACAGACTTGGTCTTCCATTTCTAGGCTTATCTGCCAGACTTGAATCTCCTTGTTTGAAACGAGAAAACCATCTCTGGCATTGACTCGTATTGATTGCATCGTTTCCGCAGACCTCGCAATTTCTTCTTGCGGCTTCAATTGCACACTATCTTAAACCATACATAAAAAGCAGCACGTGACGGACATGAATAGCAATCATTTAAAAATAGTATAGAAGGCTTTTGAACAAAATAAAAATAAAAAACAATAGTGCATATTAAGGTTTTGAACAAAAACCGCAGAACTTATGACACAACCTAATAGTCACAGCCAAATACCTGAGTAATTTGAATGCTCTTTGTAGTGCCTTGTTGAGAAGATGAGGACAGAAGCAAAGCCACTCTGTTAGTGTAGTTTGGATGCCAGTCAAAAGACAGAACCTTGTTGAAGCCAGGAATCTGCAAAATAGATTTAATCTTAAATCAAAAATGTGGTATGAATCATAATTGCAAAAACAACCGAGTGGATCAAAGGCGCGTATTGATACTCTTTGTTTTCAATGCCCTGTCTTAGATGGTCAGAAATTAAGCCGTGCTTTTCCACCAGCTCACCAGCAAAAGCATTGGGTGAGATGACAAGTTCCACAAAATTGGCCGAGTCTTTGTTAACACATGCCATGCTGAAAGCTTTCTTCTTGGGCTTTCGCCAGGCTAACTTGTTTACCTGTAAAAGCACACAAAAAATTTCATTTTTAGTTGGACTCATCACAAATTTTCAAAACTATATGTACATTTTGTGTATCCATCTGAAAAATAAATTTATTTATCAAAAGGTTTTACATCTGACTCACCCCAATGCGTATCTGCGCTACACTGTGTGTGGTGTAGCGACGATCGAAAACAGAGACCACGTTACGGGAGTGACATGCCACTAGATAACTGAATTGACCTGATTCTTCTCTAGTAGTTTAATGGTTTTCTTCTTTATGTTTAGGGTTGTCGGCTCGGCCGGCCAATTTTGGCTTTTTCGGCCGAAAAGCCGACATTTTTTTTCTGCGTCCTGCTTTCAGATTCACATTCCTTAAGATATTTTGACTACTGGGAGGCCTCAGAATAAATTTTTTCCTTGAAAAAGGGGTATATTTATTCAAAAATATCAAAAGTTAAAAAAAAACCAGGACTAATTGTCGTTTTACCTATTATATACCATCCCCTTTCAGGAGCGACAGGGGCTTGACAGTTAGTAATGCGCGCACAGACTTACCTGTGAGATGAATTCAAGCAAGATACTTGATAAATAAATGCATTTCAGGCCTTTTTTTGCCATAGTCCAGTGAGAAAAACATGGTAAAAGAGCGAAAAAATTGCACAAATGGGTTGCAGAAAAAACTTCCTTAACCGCAAAGGACCGACCCAAAACTACTCATTTTACCGTTTTTAGGGCATTAAAATAGCCTAGATGTGGATGGGACACCTATTTAGCGGCATTTAAACTTTCTTTGAGGTGGGGGGAATAGGGTGGTTATATGGGTGAGGTATTATAATTTAGCAGAGTCAAAAAATTCCCAAGACTGAATTTTTCCTGAGAAAATGGACAACCCCAGCATATTGTGCCACTATACAAAATTCATTCAAAAAACAGTAGCAAGTAAAAATTTGATAGCTTAAAAAACAACCCACCCAACAGTGGGTTCTGCGCACACTCCAAACTGGGGTGCTGAAACACTAATAGAGCCTTGGAAGCCACTTCGCTCACGGATGTCTGTCAACCTGCAAAAGAGATGAAATTAACTCTTAGAAAATATTTGTTTCCAACTTCAAACAGCGAGGAGTGCTGGCAACAACCAGGTTGGCATCATCACTAAATTATTATTTTTATTTAATATCCTTTTTCCGCAAAGTTGCCGTGCCCATTTTTTACGCTTATTTTGTAAATAAATTGATAAAAAAAAATTCTGCGCTAGTTTAATGTTTGTTTTATTTTTTGCCTTGGCCTTCTGCTGTTTTAGCCCTTTCTAAGCATTTTTAATATGCTAAAATGAAAAAGAAAGTATTTTCTGCACTTTTTCGCCATAGAAAGTCGGTTTTTTGGAAGTTCAGAGAATTTCGATATTTTGCATTGGTAGGCGAAGGTAGACAACCTTGTAAATGGTGTTTTAGACCACAGGTACTAGGCACTTAAACTTAGGATAAGACTTAGGGTTAGGCTTAGAGTAGGCTAGCGTAGGTTAGCCGTAAACCAGTGCGTGGTCTGCTTGACTTTTTAAAATTCTGCTTTGACTTCTGTAGACTCTATATCCAGAACTTGAGGAGACAAACACATCGACTTGGAACAGTTTTGACGCGGCCGCATCTAAATTGATGGCGTAGCTAATCACAGGCTTTTGTGACTTGCACTCCCATGAACATGTTTTAGCCGAATTTCTTTGTTGGGCACCAGCAACTTGCACCAGTTTTTATCACTGTGTTTGGCAAGGAACTCGGCGACCAACATAGGACAATTGGGAAAATACATTTTAAAAACCATGCCCAACTTCACATGTAATTGGAAGGACACTTGTTGGGATGGCACAAAAAAAAAGTTTCAAAAAAGTCTACAGGGTGGACCAAGGCAAAATTAGCGCTTCGTTAGATTTTGAAAAATGTCAAGACGAAGCGTCTATGCACCGTAAAATTGCCTATTAAAAATCTTGTTTCTAAATAAATTTATTTTTAAAAGAAGCGTGCAAATGTGTACGACAACTTTCTGGTACTACGACACAGTAAAATACTCACTGAAACCAAGAGACGGCGAAAATTTTCTCGGATAAATTAGTCTCGAAAATGTTGGAATAGGAATGACTTCTAGAATTGAAGTAAGTGTCAAGTAATTCTACTCAGCTAAATCTCCTTACTTCAGTTGGTGATTCGCAAAATTTTCCTCAAAGGCTACAGGCTCTCTGAGAGATTTTGTTGAAGCTCTATTAAGGTCATAAACCACTAGTGTGTGGTCTACGCCTCTGCCTCTACAATTAAAAAATTGTATAAACAATATTTCGAGGAGGACTGCTCAGGCTTGTAATTGGTTAGACGCAACGTTTGAACGCATGGGTAGCAGTTTTTCTTATTAGGTTGGCGACTAAGTAATGGCAACACCTCCAGAAAACAAATGTTTATAGAACAAAAATTGCAAAAAACAACAATAATTATTATTAATCAAAGTATTGTTTTATATCAATATGTTATTTTCGGTCACTTTCTGCTATTGCTCTTCAAATCTGTAGATCCCATTGTGGTACCAATCTCGAGTCTTAAAATCAAAAAATTTTGTAAGAGATTCACGCATTTCTTCGATGTTTCTGAACTGTTTTCCACGCAACCAGTGCTCCCACAATCGGAAAAGGGCCATGTCTGGGCTGTACGTAGCTTGGTCCAAAGCCTCCCATCCAAGGTTTTTTTTTTGTCTTGTTCTGCCTTGACCTATGCGGCTTTGCATTGTCGCCGAGGAAAATCACTTGAATTCGACAGCTTCGAAAAGCGCGGCAGGTTTTATCGAGTTGTAAACATCAGAATCGACTGTCCTTCCCTGTTCCAGAAGCTCACAAAAAAACGGCCCACGTCGATCCCATCATACACACAACATCGCTTTGTTGGCCCGAAAGTACTTTCTGGGCGTCTTTCCAGGCCTCTGACCGGGCGACCTCCACTCTCCATGGCGTAATCCACTTCTCATCACACGTCACAATGTATTCAAAAAATGCTGAGCGACGGTGTCTGCGCAATTTCGACCCGTTTCCTTTTATGAGCATCTGTGAGCTCTTTTGGAGCCCACCGACTTTTTGAGCCAATTTTCGATTTGCCAATGCGGTTTATGTTCGTTACGGCCTCTTTTGCGATATAACCAAGCTGAAACTCATATTTCAACAGTTTTTAAATATCTCCTTGAGTTTTTACTATTTTCCAAAAAAAAAAATTTTTTTTTACAAAAATATGAAAGACAATATCCGTTTCTATACAAATAAATATTCAAGAAAACATATCAAAAACGGCTTTTCTCGGAGGGGAGTGTTGCCATTACTTAGTCACCAGCCTAATAAAAACAATTATAAATAATAATAAAATAAACGGCGCTACTCGGTTATACCCCCCTCCCAACTCAATTTTTCCAAAAAGTACTTAAAAACCATTTTAAAGTATTAAACTCTTGATCAGAGCATCCAATTGATCAATGCATCTAGAGGCACTTTTTGCCCCTATTCAGTAAGGGAGACAGGTGAATGGCTCTTCAAATTAGTGGCCCTATGACTTCCTTCCCCTCCCAATTCAGCCCCTATTCTCTTCTAAGTTACTATTTTGGCCTCTTTTTAGCGAAATCGCTACTTAAAAATGGGTTTAAGCAGTTTTGAAGAAATCAATTTGGAGGGGGGGGGTGATAGTATTAAACTCTTGATCAATTAGAGCATCTAATTGATCAATGCATCTAGAGGCACTTTTATAACTGCGTAGCGTCAAATAAACAATAATATTATTATTAATAACAATTACAAAGTTAAGTAGTTATAAAACAATTGATTTTCAATAATAATAATTTTAGCTAACCTTTCATAAGCAGCACAAAGCTTGTTGCCGTCTAGTGGATGCCAAGCCAGACATGATATGTTCTTTTGTGTATGTGTGTCTCGAATATCTTCTCCACGAGAAAATCTACATTTTTAAATCAAAATAAAAAAAGTTTTTTTTTAAAACTGCCTGCCTAACAGATGACTCCACATCAGCTTTGGTTATATTGATTCGTCCATTGCTAAAACCCATGGCTATGTGATTGTCTGTGGTGTGGCCCAGGGAAAAACATCTCAAAATGTCCTAAACAAAAAATATATTGCAAACAAAACAATATTTTGTAAAAAAAAAACATGCATGCTCTTGTTTTAATCCTGCTGGAGGTATTGGGCATGAATAAACTAGGTTCACTGACTCTTGAGAACCACTTCTGCCTGACAAATTACAGGTTTTGTAGAGAGAAAAGGTGTCTGCATCGATGGTGAACAATCGGGTGTGATTATGCCCATTCAGCCATCCCATATCTGGCAACATTTTGGGCACTGAAAGCTGATAATTGTACATTAAAGAAACAAATGTCTTGTAAGTAAAAGCAAAAAATTATATTTTATCATCTGCACCAAATTTTACTTCTTTCGTACTTAAAGTTACACAAAAAAGATTAACCAAAAATAAAATATTTTAAATCAAATTTTTATAAACATATTGCCAAAATGATCTATTAGCCAAAATTTTCAAATCAATAATAATATTCTGGATTCTCGAGTGTTGACCATTTGGGAAATAAAGTGTTTCTGCTATGCAACTCCGCATACCGTAATCTGTAGAAACCGGATTTACGGCTGGGTCCGACCATTTTTTACCTCAATTTTTGACATCATTTGCCCAATTTTGTTATTAATATCTCTAAGGAAAAAATTATAAGGATTCTGAAGTTGCCGGTTGTTTTTAGACAACTCAACAATTTCATCTTTAAAAAATCCAACTCTCGATTTAACGGACTAAATCGAGGGTTAAGTCGAGAGTTGGATTTGATATATGCAAGTAGCTCTGAGAATTAGGGGTGGGTAAATGCCGGTCTTAAGGTTCTTAAAAACTTCATATAACAACATAAAAATATGTTCTGTATAAGTATTTATATTAGTGTTGGAGGCCGAGCGAGAAAATTCCGAGAATCTCGGTTTCTCGTTCTCGGGTTTAGCCTGTTTCTCGTTCTCGGTTTCTCGCTCGGTCACATTGATTTTCTCGGCAAGATTCTCGGCGCAACTGTCAACTTGACACCCTGGCTATAAAATATGGATAGGAAAGGAAAACTCTTGGGGTGAAGCGTGCTGTCAAGTCCAGAAAGAAGTAATTAGGATGGGTGTGTAAATACTTAGCTAAAGAAATGTGTCCTTGATTCAAATAGAATCCTAAAGGTTTCTATCTGTGCTGAACCTCTTCGGAGTGTTAGGCCAAATTTTGGAAAGCTGGGATTCCGTCCCGGCGATGGTGAGACCCTGGTGCCAGCATCAGGGGTTGGGACTCTGGTGCCAGCATCAGGGTTTGGGACCCTGTGCCAGCATCAGGGTTTGGGACCCTGGTGCTA
>BBSZ01000639.1:6177-46461 GCA_000981365.1 Subanguina moxae | reverse complement strand
TAAGTAGTGATGTGCGCGGGGCGGGCCCCGCGCGGGTAACCCGCCCCGCCCCGCGCCGTTTTGGCAATTTTATGTACCCGCAAACCCGCCCCGCATTTTTTACCGATGTCACAACCCGCCCCGCAAACCCGCACTTGGATTTTGACCCTCTAAAACCCGCCCCGCAAACCCGCACTTGGATTTTGACCCTCTAAAACCCGCCCCGCAAACCCGCACTTGGATTTTGACCCTCCAAAACCCGCCCCGCAAGCCCGCAAAACCCCAAATGAACATCACTATTTATAAGTGTGTGTGGTTACTTATCTTTTATAGCGACCACTTTTGTAAATTAACTTTGCACTCAATTTTTGAACTGATATTTATTACTTTCCTAAAAGATAAGTAGCGCAATAGGTACTTCAGCAGTTACTTATTTGTAGACAATATCTTAACTAAAACTTTGAAATGCAAAATCAAAAAATTAGAGTGGCAAAAAAGACGAACACAATGCATATAGGGTTACATATGAAAAAGTGGTCGCTAAAGAGGATAACTACCTAAGTTGGGTTGTCGACGTGCAACTCAATGACACCTTTTTTAAAGGAGTTAAAGAGAGTTAAAAAGATGACTTATATACTATCATTTAAACTTACTTGCATCACGACGTCACCTATAATAACTTATCTAGGACCTTAGCAATGCCTACAAGAAAGACAATCTCGAAATTGGAGGCCTGATGGTGGCTTTCTTTGGCTTGCAAATGGGCAAAATATTGGAGCAAATACACGCTGCTAGGATTATACATGCTGATGGTTGACATTATAACTCACATCTAACTGCTCTTTCTTTAAAAAGCATATTTTAGTGAAGCCAGACAATGTGATGATAGTCACTAGGTCAGTTTTTTCTTATATATTTCTGTTTAAGATTGGCAAGTTGGCACCGGCCACGGACAAAATAACGCCGCGCCAAAACATCGCCGCGGAAAAAGTAACTCCGGCCATAACATCGCTGGGACAAAACATCGCCAAATGTTTTTGATTTATTGTGTGTTAGGAAATTTACAAAAAGTGTTAAAACTTGATCGTTGTTATTTATCCCTCTATTATCCCCTCCATAATAAAAACCGCTCTTAGGGTGGGCTAGCTTTACTACTTCATAATCGGATACTTCTTTCTTATTTAGAAGCCTATCTGATTGTATAGACAGTTTGGACAAAGTCTTTTCTATAGCCGCCATTAAGATAATTGATTTTGGGAGAGCCATCGACATGAATCACTCACCAAAACAAGAGTTTATTGGCAGAGCAGGCACTAAGTGTTTTGATTGCATAGAAATGATAGTAGGTCATTTTGTTTTAATTGTAGTAAAAGTTAAATTTCAGTCCAATATGCCCTGGAACTACCAAACCGACTTTTTTGGTTATGTGGCTACTATCCATGTGCTCATCTTTAATGAGTATATGCAGACACATAGAGAAGGCAATAAAATTCGACCAGTCAAGCAAATCAAAAGGTATATTAATATTACTCAAAAGTTTAATAATATCGAATTATAAGAGAGTTTTTATTGTGACGTTGGAATTTTTTTATTTTTGCACATGCGCAACCAGAATTGCTTGTCAGTAAGTACAGTCACCTCTAATAATGTATATAGCAACTGAGAACGGTCTTAGGGATATATTTTGATATTGAGAGGTATACTACATAGCAATAAAATTATATGGTATCACATAGTAGATTGCATTCAACTTGATAATGATTGCACGATGCATCTTCTCGGGCGCCTAGAAGGCTTGAGCGGTATTCTTAGTTACCTTCAAAGCTTCTTATCGAATTATAAAATAAAATTTATGAATATGAAATTTAATGTTTGTTTGTTGTAATGTTATGTGATACTAGAATTATTAGAGGGGAAGGAGTTATTTAGAATAAATCATATAAAATAATAAATGTTGCAGACGGCTAGCTATGAGATCCATGTGGCTAGACATTTTCGACAATTTTCTTAACATCCCCGACTGTCAATCTCTTCCATCTTGGATGAGGATTAATAAATTTGTCGAAGATCAACTCAAGATTTCAATTGAGGCCGAGCCAATAGAGTGGAAGAAAACTGTGGAGAGATTCAACAATTATATAAAAGCACGCATATAGATTGTAGCTTTATTGCTACCTTAATTAATTGTTTGTGTATTGTATTAATACTAAAGACAAGTCTTTTTGATTCAACAGATACATGTTTATTTAGCTCGAGATAATGCTATATTACCACCTTGTCTTCACAATCAAAAGTCAGTCCTAAGACTGCAAAAAGGCTCTCCGAAAAGAATTCTTGTGCAATTTAATGTGGCAAATGATTAAGACCAGCTTCTTTAGCCCATTTGTAGGTGGGAGATCCCGGAGAGTAGCAAATATGGTTTTCGAGAACATCCTCGCCCTCCACCCAGTACATCTAAAAAAATTATAAAGTCATGAATTGCATAGTGTATTTCCTGTAATAAACACCCCCCCCCCCTAATTCAAAATCGTGTTTTTGGCATTGTGTTTCTGACTTTCCTTTCCCAAACGTCTATCAAGCAAGTTACCACTTGAATTTTAGCTTATTGCTTCGGCTATAATTTGCGTGCTGGTTTGCTTGAGTGTCGTCTGGAAAAAGTAGGTCAAAAACATAATGCCAAAAACACGATTTTAGGGGGGAGGGCGTTTATTAGAGGAAATACGGTATCTTTTCAAGGCTTAGGTATATTTAGGAACTCTGTTTTATACAGTTTACAAAAAAGTTAGTTTCAAAATAAAGGAATATTTAATGATATTTTTTTGGGAATTGTCGCTAAACAAATATGATTCTTTGGTTAAAACAAAAAGTTATTTAATTATTTTACCATGTAGAAGTTGCACATTTCGTCTTCACTTGTTGGTCCAACTTCAATTTTCCTGAAAATGAAATAATTGCTTTTTCTTAGTCATCAAAATTTAAGTAAAACAACCTTTTTCTGTAAAAAAAATTATCCTCACCTATTTTCCTCATTTTTGATGTTGCACCTGGCTGCTAAAATGTCACCCTCGGCCACTACGATCGACTTATCGGCCACTCTCTCAAAAAGTTGAGGCAATTGTGGGTTTCTCTCACCCTTAAAGGCAGAAATATACTTGTAAGTGTTTTTCTTTCAAAAAACATTATACCAGTTTTATCCACTCGTCTTGACCGTTTGCTGGATTTTCTCTCACGACCCAGCCTCCTACTTTTGTACCATGTCTATGAGTGTGAACTCGGAAGGCAAAAGGATGCATTTTTACAGCCTCATCAACAACACAAGCTACTTCTAGTTGCTCCTCACTGTTTGGCTGGATTTCTCCACCTGTAATTATTAGTTTGAATTGTATTTTCAATTTTTGTGGTTGATTACTACATTTTAAACTATATTGTCATTAAACAACTCAAAAGGCCAAATCCTAAGCCAACTTACAGTTGCGCATAATTGATAGGGAACGATTATAAATTTATTGAATAAAGTCGCAAAAATAACAACAACAAAAGCATTTTATACTTTGTCGGATATTTAACAGCATCAATAGCTTTGCATCATTTGGGCATCGATTTCACTAACTTTTGCAGACGCTGGACCAATATTGACTCCCAGGTTTTCTTCGCGACACAAATGGAATTGTCCGGCTTCTTGAACATGCGACCACCAAAGCGTCTATCCGCTTCACACTACAGTTTTCAATCAAGTTTAGGTCAGGAGGCCGTAATCAAGTTTAGGACCCGTTTGATTGGTGTGTTTACTTTGTCAAACCTTATATGCTCTTTGTGTCTTTCTACGTAAATGTGTTCTTAAAAAGAGTGACTTTAAAAAATGTTGCTTATAACCCATAAGAACCGAATTTTTTTTATATTTTTGTCGTTAATTTAAGAACGTTCACAGAACGATAAAAACAACAAAATTACCTGTGACCATTAACAGGGTAGCTGCAGTTCGGGGTTGAGGTTCCAGAGTCGAAACAACTTGCACTCCTGAATGGTCTTCCTTGTTTGTTTCGTGCATGTAGTGGACTTGCAGCACCAAATAGTTGCTGTTGGTTTGCCCACCCACTTTAAATCCGACGCCTTTCGGCAGTTGAAGCTTAGGGGCATCGTGTGCCCAAGCGTACAGAATAGAGGGTTGGCTGGTGCAAGTAGGGGCGCGTTTCTCTCTTTGTAAGTGGTTGTTTCCAGAATGGTGGGTCATCTCTCCACAATTCCAAACAACTTCCTGACTGCCTGGCGCTTCACATCCGAACAGCAGCACATGATGCACTCCTTTAATGTCAGAGATGGGGTCAAAACCAACTAGAATTTAGGGCTAATCATACTTTTTTAACCACTTTTTTTAAATTGATTTTAAATGAATTTGTTATGTTTATAATTGTATTTTATAATATAAAATTTATATTATCCAAAATATTTTTAAGTAACCAAAATAGAATATAAATGCAATATAAATGCAAATGTAGCCATCTCTTTCAAAACGTGACTAAATAATGGGTTTTTGTTCGTCACATAGAGAATATTTTTTAATGATAAATGGCAAACACCTTATGAAAAAACTACATAATTTACTGATCTTTTGATAAACTTACTCAAATAATAGGTTTCATCATTATTAAGTGCAAAAGATGTGCACAAATAGGTGTCGTTCTGTAATTTATTTTATTAAATAACGAAATATAATTTGGTACTACTGTATTATAACCTTTCTTCCCCCCCCCCCCCCAAAAAAAAAGTACTTGGTTTTCTAGGTACATTGACCATTTAAGAAGCATTTTTCACCATTTCTAAGGGATCAAGGGCTGTACAGGGAGGAAAAGGGACAATTAAAGGGCCACTTTTTAAGGAGGGCCCACTAAGAAAAAGAGAAGATCTTGAACATAGCTTTGTCAACTAGGCTCTAACGCATAAAAAAGCTTTGGCATGCATGTTATTTCCATGCATCCAGAGTTTCTTCTCGAGCGATTTTTCTCTCAGGTATGGGTCTTTCCGCGTTAGCGAAAAACATGGTAAAAGGGCAAAAAAAAAGGGGAAAAAAATTGCACAAATGCGTTGCAGAAAAAACTGCCTTAAACGCATAGGACTGGCCCAAAACGATTTGCTTTACCGTTTTTAGGGCATCAAAATAGGTGAGGGGTAATGGTACATAAATTTTGTAGCAGTTACATTTGGGGGGAGGGGGTATAATACAGTAAAGTCAATAATTTATTACAAAAGACCTTTAGTGGGGTCACTCCAGGCATTTGCAGGTCCGTCTGTTTGATAATGGGCTTGACAAATGGAGGTTCCAACTCGGGCTCATAATCAAATAAAAAAGGTTGGCCTTCAACCACATTCAAAATTGTCAGGAAAATCAGAACAGCCGCAACTGGCATTGTTGCTATTTGGCTAGCTTCTAACAACGAAATAAAATAAGCCTTTTTAAAAAGCTGTTTTCTACTAGGGCAACACACACACAGCCCTTTGCATTGACATTGCCTGTGGTTAGAAAAAGGGTGCGCTTACATATCGATTTTGCGTTTTATTTGAGTTAGAGTGTGTGCTGGTGCGCTTTCTATGCTTCACTAACACATAAAAATTGGCGTCAGAAGGATTGCGCGTGTGTTGGTTGGGTTTCAATCGTCCAAAATATATTTTATATAAGCTTGTTTGCAATACTTGACAAATTTAGCCTGCAATGTATTCAAGTTTTAGAATCTAAAATTTTAAAATAATGAAACACTAGATTTGGCGCCTCTGGCGCCTTTTTAGTTATTGGGTTTACAACTTATAAATATGCCGTAAATTTTCCTTTTACGACTCATGTAAACTTTTTTAAAAGTTTTTGGAGGGCGTAAAAAGTATCATTAAATATAACATTTTTGGTTTTTTAACCCCTTCTTAAAGGATAATTTATATTGAGATACGTGGATCTTCTTCCAATGAACAGAGCTTTCAAAACAGTTTTATTTAAACAAATTTCAGGTACATTGATATAGTCTTTGGTTTCATAGGAACGCGTATTTATGGCCTCAGCGCCCTTAGTCTCATTTACACCGGTATCTTTGCTTGTGAAGATAATTGGCCTCACTCTTCTTGTGTGTCCTCGCCGCAGCCTCCATTCCCTTGAGTGTGGTCCCCGCAGCCTCCTTTTTTTTGTGTGTCCCCCTATATTTGTAACCTTTATAAGATCGTAAAACCAAATTCCTTACAAAAAATTGGACAGAAAGGGTCTCCGAATGCAAAAGACTGATTTTTGAAATTCCAATCACTTGCCTTGTGAACAGCGCTTCGACCACTTAATTTCGTATATGGAAGTTTATGCTCATTCGATAGCCCTTGGAATGTAGTCACGCCTCTTATGATATCGTAAGACAAATTCCCTTACAAAAAATTGGACATAACGGTCTCTAAAAGCAAAAATTTTTTTTGACGCGAAATTCAACAAAAATAAGCGTGACGGACGCACATGCCAAATACTATATTTGGATTTGAGCCTTGAAATTTTAAGTTAAATGATTGGGTTGTTGCATAATTAAACATTGTTTTTTAATATTAAAAGAAAAGCTTTAGCTATTTATGCAAAAAATAAATACATTGTAATGTCTATCTGTGTATTGCAGAGTATCCTATGCACTAGCCCGTATTTTATTCAATATAACACAGCATTGTAGACTATATATGTACAGACCAGCCATTTAATTTGATAATTACAATAAAATGTTGGCTTACATTAAGTATTTACGAATATTTATGTGGAATTGCTGAATATTAATTAAGCTCGATATTATTCAGACGAAAAATGAAAAATACATTGAATTTGGTGTTGACTCTGGTGCATTTAAAACCTTGTAACTAGTAAAGAATCTACCTCTTCCTGTCTTTTTTGTGTTGATTGAGCGGTGGCATTTAAAGTGCTTAAATGTAATAACTGTGTAATAGGTTGCCCTTTGGCCTTGAAAACAGCTGCATTTGTCAAAAGAACACTATCCTCCTCTAGTCTTGCTCTTAATTGCGCACACAAATTCCTAAGACGAACCACTTCTTGAGTTAGCTCTTCTTTGAGACTATTATTTTCTTGAGTCTTGTCTAAATAAATAAATTTTTCAAAAAAACACTTTTTTGGCTTTTGTGGTTGGGCATCATATAATTAAAACAGGCATTAGGTCAGCGAATTGAATAAACTTTGCTATATCTAGTCTGTAACATCGTGAAATAGCAAACTTTCGTCGATTTAGGCTACCCAGTCAAGTACACACTTATAAAATCACTGTAAGGGGAAGTATGTTTAAGATCTTCTCTTTTCCTGAGTGGGCCCTCCTTTATGTTATATATGTCCTAGTAGCGCTGGAATTTTTTTGTAAAGGCCTCATGTGCGAAGCTTTTTAAATAAGCCTTTTGCGTCTAATTGCACAATAGAATGTCTAAAATCGGTACTACTGTGTTATATCCCTCCCCCAAAAAAAAATTACCCTAAAATTCAATTTTAGGGTACTTTGTTTTCTAGGTACATTAACTATTTAAGAAGTTTTTTATTCACCACTTTTAAGGGATTGAAGGTCGTATAGGGAGGGGAAGGGACAACTAAGGGGCCAATTTCTAAGAAGGGGCCACTAAGGTAAAGAAAAGATCTTGAACATAGCTTTGCCAACTAGATTCTACTGTATAAAAAAGCTGTGGTATGCATGCTATTTTCATGCATCCAGAGCTTCTTTTTGAGTAATTTATGTCTCAGGCATGCTTGTGTGCGCATCTCAAAAAGTTATAATACAGTAGAGTCCTAAAATTTGTTTTGTACCTATTAGGCTCTCACTCACGCAAATATTTTCAAATTTTGCTTGAGAATTTACATGGCTAAAAGGGACAAAAGTCTCGCTGATATTTAAATATTATATATATATGAAAACCTACCATCTTTTTCGGTTCCATTAAAATGAGAAGTACTTTCACCTCGCTTACTAAATGGATTTCTACTTAACTTTTCCAAAGCATCTGTTGGAAGTTGCGAACGAATCTTAATCAATTAAACTAAATTTTTGTCACTTCAAGAAGCGCCCACCTCTCTTAGGCGAGTTAACAACTGGGCAATATTGCGTTTTTCCGCAGTAATCTCGTCTTTCAGTGAGGATTGTATAGCTATTAACTGTTTTTCTAACAGCACTGAACTGACTTTTATATCCTCCTCTCTATTACGGTCACCATTTGTACTCGAAGCATTTGTTCGGGCAGTAGTTTCAGGAAAAGTCTCTTGAAATGTACTCATATGGCCTTGTTTCGTTTTTAACTTAATTAGTTTTTTGCTTTGCAAACTGTCATTGATTACAAAAACCCACTTTGTTGGTAATAATCTTTATTGCTTCTTGTACTTCCCAGATTTCCTGTTCTCTCAACTTTTCATTTGGAATCTATAGAATAATTTAATATCGCTAAATAATACAGGGTGTCCCAACTTTTTCACCCACATTCTTTTGCTCATAATTTTTTTATTAGGTTGATAACAAAGTTTTGTTACTTTTTTATCCAACTTTTATTTCATCAACAACAATGAAAACAAGAACAACTTAAATGAAAAATAAGTTACTTAAAGTATTCCTTACCAGAATTCTTTATCATTTCTCAGCATTCTTCGAGCAACTTGACGCCACCATGGAACCAAGCGCTACTCTTCAAATCAAATATTTCCGTAAGCGATATCTCCTTCTTCTCGGTTCTCGAATTTTTTGCGTCGAATCCAATGCTCCAGGCTCCAAAACAGATGAAAATCAGTCGGCGAGATCTCCGGACTATTTTTTTTTTGAAAAAGGGTGATCGTTATATCAAGTTTTCTATTTTTGGACGGCAATAATATTGGTTTTTTGAAAAACGACTGGCAAATTCAGAATCCTTGCAATTTTTTGCCTTAGAGAGATCAATATCAAAACTGACAAAAGATGTCAAAAATTGAGGTACGGACCCAGCTGGGGATCGAACTTTTTGGGGTGATCTTTATATCTAGCGTCGACTGTATATAAAAGAGCCATATCTCAGTGATTTTTAAACAAAACTTCACATTTTTTTAACGAAATGGCAAACATAGGGCTTTCGAATAAGTCGTTGATTAAGAAAAAATACCGCTAATTAAAAAAATTATGAATTAAATAAATGTAAGTGAAAAAGTTGGGACAACCTGCATTTTGACTTTTGAATAAAATAATTAAGCTTTTGGCCCAAATAAGGTATAAATCACCCATGTTAAATCTTCTTTAAAATACCGTATTACTTCTAATAATACTCCCCCAATTCAAAATTGTGTTCTCGACCCACATTTTCCAGATGACTTTCAGGTAATTTACCACCCAAATTGTAGCTAAGACAATAAGCTACAATTTAAGTGGTAACTTGCCTAAGACTTGTACAGCCAACTCATACAGTCAACTCTCGATACTGCATATGTTTTATATACCTAATAGGTATACCTATTGAGGGTATACATTTTCAAGGGTATGTTTTTTTCAGTTTCTTTGATGGCTAACCAAATAGAGCCCATAGTGAGGTATTCATTAGTAAAGAATGTGCATTATTAAGGGTATGCATGAGAGTTGACTGTATTGAGCACTAAAATCTAACTAGTACAGAAATTAAATCCAGGAAAATGTAAACTTACTTGAGCTTCATTGTGCAGATAATGAAACAGGCTTCGTTGTTTGCACATTTCTTCCTGTAGCGCATTTTCCATTTCTGGCAAACCTGCTTTTAGCTCATTCAATGCTTTTGGTGGCACATATCTAAAAGACGTCCTATATGGTAGTCCTTCAAACTTTCCTACTAATTAAATCAAAAATAAGCTAAAAGAAACTAAGTGAAGTATCCAGGTACCCTCTCCAAGTGGTTTACTTTGTTCCCCTAAGGCAAAAAGTCAAATTTTGGTCAAATTTTTTTTTAAATAAACATGTGTTTTCTAAACGTTTTAGGTGCTAAAATCTTGAAAAAACATGATTTCGGGATATTTACGGCCAGTGCGTAATAGTGCAGTTTATCCAAGATTTTTTAAAATTAAAACCTCTGCCAGGTCAAGCTGCTTTTGTGAAACAGCAAAAATTAAAGAGGGAGACCAGGCTTCAATAATGCTACAATCCTTTTCAATAATTAAATAGATAAAGCACAAATAAGTTCTTTTCAACTGCGCAAATTAGTCATAACAGACATAATAGAAATAAAAAGTGGTTAAGAGAGAAGAAGGATTTGATAAATCGATACCAACATCTTTTATCTTGCTCTTCTCCTGGGTTTCTGCTTAGTTAAAGGATTTCAATGGTCTGCAAGGTTTTGACATATTTTTTTATTCTTGCGTTATCAACAAGTCTTTGCTACAGCAAGAATTTGGCGAACTATGCTTTTTCTGAGGTGCCAGGCTGCCCAGATTTCAAGTCTTTAAATAAATCCATAGAAAGTATTTCTCAGAGCCTGTTATTGAATTTGACCTGCATTTGTGGTCAATCTGCTTTTTCCACTTCTGCAAACGTTTCTTCTGGAGTGTCGATAAACTGCATTTACGGCTCAACATTAGAAGATCTTAAAAATGCAATAGAATTGACAAATGCAGCAAACAGAAGTGTGCACGAGGTTATTTTATAAATTATACACTACTCAAAAAGTAATAATAAACTAATAATACATGGTTAACTTGAGAAGCTGAAAATATATAAAAGTATGGTTTACTAAAAAACGAGGATCTCAAAGATAAAGAAGCGGAAAATCGGGCTGAAGGAAATTTCTTAGAGGGTTAGATTTGTCAATTCTATAGAATTCAGGCTGTTAGCTGGCAAAGTTGCTTGCTACAGAATTGTTTTATCTGGACAGATAATTAAGATCAAAGAAAGATAATTGGAGTAAGCGATGTACACTGTGAACATGTATTTGGCTATAAACAGTTCAAACCTAAAAGATTAAAATTTCATTTGGTTCGGCTTTTTCTGGCTTGACGTCTACGAGTCAATTTTTTTCCCATAACCAATTTAAAAGCAATAAATTAAGGAATAGTTTCTAGAAGCATAGTCAATTGACAATATTTGACCTAAAAAAAGTTAACCTGTTTTCTTAATTAAAAAAGATGTCTTTGAAAAATGTTTTACAGATCTCTTTGAATAATCTCAGAATAGAAGATAACCAAACAAGCCTTTCAAAAGTTCTTCAATCTATTGATTCCACTGTTCTTTACAAGTTGGAGATCAAAAAATGTAGAAAGAGCATAACCTCTCTCAACCTTAGTTCTGTTTTTAACTTGTCCCTCTCACTGCCTTATCTCCAAAGTCTAGTTATTGACGAGTGTGAGTTGAGCTCAATGCCTCTAGCACTACTGCAAGGAGCTCCACGTCTAGAGCTCATCTCATTCGCCAACAACAAGATCAAGTTTATTGAGAAGATAGCACTGAAAATGGCCACCGAAACAGTTCGTTGAAAATAATATATGCTCCTTAGATACTAATTTTTATAGCTTCAACACTTGGATCTATCGGGTAATTTAATCAGCGATATTGAGCCAAGCACTTTCTCCCAACTAAAATATCTAAAATCGATGCAGTTGGGTGAGCACAACTACGCTAGTCCACAACTAAAGCAAGAAATTAAATTTATGTCTAGTTTGCAGGTATTGAAAAGGTAAAGAAGCTCCATCTTAAAATTTAAGATACTTTTAGTTTCTTGATCTAACCAGAATGGATGGCATCGACAGCAACAACAAATTTGATAACAAATCTCTGCCTCTTTCCTGGTCTACAAATTCAAGTTTAAAAAAACTAAAGCTGACTGGATGTAATCTACATGTGCTAAATCCAATCATTTTTCAAGGCTTGACCAATCTAACTGAGGTATGTTTCTAAATGCTCTTTATGCTATGCTTCTTCACATGGCAATAATAGATTTTCAAAGTTTCTTCAAAAAGTTTTCAAACACGCGAAATTAGGGGTTTTCGTATAATTATGCACCAAACTTTATAATGTTATAAAGATTATGGCATTTTTGGTGTCAAATAAAACCTCTTGCTCTCCTATATGTGATACTAAAAAGAACAGCACAAAATAAAAAATAAATAATCAATCAAACAGCCATTTCAAATCCACCAAATTTCTTTTCTTAAACTACGGAGTAGTTTTATGTTAACTTTAGCTTGACATAAAGGCCAATTTACTAGAGAGAATTGAGCCAGAGACATTTACTTCCACACCAATGCTCAGAAAGCTTAGTATTTCTGCCAATTTTTTAAAATCATTTCCAAAAGATATTTGGAATGGACTTACACAGCTTCAATACCTGGATTTGGCAGACAACGAATTTACACAACTGAATGCAACAATGTTTGAAGGAGTGGAGCATAGTCTGGAATATATAGATCTAAGGTACAATGAAAGGCTAAAGAAGGTGAGAGATTCAGAAAATTCAAATAACAGAAATTGTATCAAATCTAGCTGGAAAAAAGAGTGTTTGCTAAGCTTGATTCACTACAGTATCTTAATCTAAGCCATTCTGCTTTGCAATCTTTGGAGGATGACACAATAAGTTCAAAAATGTTGAAAAGGCTCGATTTGTCATACAACAACATATCTTTGATAGAAGAAAAGGCTTTTGAAATGCTAAAACAAAGCTTAGAATCACTAAATTTGTCTAATAATCAATTAAAGTCAATGGATCTAAACTTATTAGTAAGAATGGACATGCTCACACAACTTGATTTATCAGGTAATTTTTTAAAAATTAGATTTTTGCAAAAATAATTTTAAATACAGTCGAACTTCGATAACCTGTCACCTCTGGGGGCTGACGAAAGGTGACGTCTTATCGCGGGTGTCGGGTTATTGCAGTGACGGGTTATCGAAGCTCTACTGTATGGTAAAAGTAACTTACAAAATCCTGCTAAAAATATTTAAACAAATAACAGTTCACTCAAAATAGTTAGGCGAAAAAGTTTCAATCTAGGCCTGTACTCACTTTTTTTACTCTTATCTTTTACTCTAACTTTTTATCCTTAATTTCACTCCCACTCAACATATTTGAAAGTAGAGATAAGAGTAAATTGTAAAGGTAAAAGGGCAATGCACCAGAGAGCTCTTAAGTTTTTTGTTTCTCAAGCTGTAGTGTTTAAGAATTACAAAAATATAACTGAAAATTTCCATTAAAATTTTGCAGGCAATCCATGGATCTGTGATCTATCTTTTTACAAAGGTAATGAATGATTACTTATTTAGTAAATGATAAATAACTATGGCTGGTATGATAAATGAATGTGATACACTATTTTTTTGAGTCCAAAGCAGGATTTCAACAAAAAAAAATGTGTAAAAGGCAAAAGGAAACACAAAATTTTTTAATTTTGTTCTATGCCTTAAAAACTTCTAGTATGGTTACATAAATTCACTCATTTTCTTTTTTAGTCATAAACTGGATAAATAAGAGGCATGAATGGGCAGAAAGTCATGCCACACAATTTACCATAGTCAACCCCACAACCACAGTTTGCCATAGACCGTATGCCAAACGGGGGGTGTCTATTTTTAAGCTAGAAGAGCAGGACTTTAGTTACCAAATAGACAAAGACACTACCATCCCGTTTTCTTTATCAACAAGTGCAACTGATTTAGAAATGGAAGGCAATAGTACTCCGATTTGGAGACAAGTCAGTGCTTCTAATTTAATAGAAAAATTGACTTATTACTTTAGCAAACCATTATTGTGGGTGGACAAGAAGATATTTTTTTTAATGATTCTCTAACTGAGGATCCAGACGTTGGAAAACCCAGTTATGACATCAATTCAGTCAAATATGGTCAGAAGTACTTCCCTAGCAAGTCATCTAACACTTGGGTTTCTGGAGTGATTGTTATATTACTGGTTATTATCACCGCTATTTCTGTTATATTTGTAGTTATAAAGAAGGTAAGGCTTCCTCTTAGAAAATAATTTGGATTATATGTTAGCTAGTTCAGAAAGCTCATCCTGCTTTAGCCGACACCTTGACAAGCAAAAGTCATCCCAGCATAACTACAATTTTTTAAAAGCTGAAAAATAAATTATAAAAAAGTTATACTTACGGCTTGAAATCAACATCTTGGCGGAAGAGTCGGCCCGACTAAAAATTAAATATTTAGTTTTAGCAGTTATAGTTTGCTGAATAAACTCTACAATATAAATCGGTTATGGACAAAATAACGCCGGCCATAACAACGCCGGGCAAAACATCGCCGAATGTTTTTAATATATTGTGTGCTAAGCCATTAACAAAAAGGTGTTAGAATCCAACTGTTACATTCTCTTTATATTTTATTTATATTCTCTTTCATTTTTACCGATTCTTTTACCGCGGTTTGACATGTTGTTATTGAGTGGTTAAAAAAATATTCTTAAAGGAAAACTCGGTAAAAGATACGGCTGTTGATATTAGGCAAATTGATTCTCTTTGATGTAAGATACCCCCGATACAACACTCCCCTTGATATAACATACTTCATGCTTGGTCCCAAGGGGTTATGTTGCATCGAGACTCGACTTTACATGATGGCAGTTATAAGATTTGGCAAGAAATTTTCAAAGAACGTGATGCTATCATGTCATTAGCTATAAATTTTCCTTTTACGGACTGCAAAAATTGTTTAAAAGTAAAATCTTTTGGACGTCTGAAGTTGCCAAATTGGAGTCGTATATGACTGACATTAGTCAACTCTAATGTAAAACTTAAAAATTTTTTTGATTTGTATTTTTGTGCACTGCTTTATATATAAAAATAGTGAGATCTACCTCATTTTTTGTCCCCTCTTTTAGTTGGCCAGAGACTGCATTGAGCAAAAATATTCTGACTTGATTTTTTGACAAATTCAACATTGCTTGCAGCAAAACTCCCAACGCATTCAAACTCATCTTGTTGAACTTTTGCTAAAATAAAAGAACGATAATAGAATGAATGAGCTAAGAAAATATGGCCCTATCCCTCAATGGGGGGTTTTTTTTGCCTTGGGCCCCCTTGTTGTTTTTTGTGGGTTTTTTTGTAATTTGCTTATTGTCTGCAACTTTTTATTTATTTTTGGTGCGTCTACTATAATTCTTTTAATTTTTGCCTTGCGGGACCAAAGTAACTTAACCTAAAAGGGTACCTGGCTATCTCTGAAAAACCAAAAAAGATAAGATTTGAGCATGGTTTTGTTGACTGGGTCCTACCGTATAAATAAACTCTGGTATGCAGAATGCCATAGTATAGAATACCAATAAACCACCTCTTTTTGACTATCAACGTACCCTTTTAGGTTAAGTTACCTAGGTCCCCCAAGGCAAAAAATCAAAAGAGTTATAGTAAATGCACCTAAAATAAATAAAAATTTACAAAAACAATAAGAAAATTACAAAAAAAAACACATAAAAAACGACAGGGGGGACCAAGCAAAAAAAACCCCCATTGAGGGATAAGACCGAAAATATATACTTGCTCCACTACAGCCTGAGCATGGATGAAAATATAAGCCAACAAAGAATAATTTTCACACGGCAGACTTTTCATTAGCTCTCTCAATTCCTCGACACAAGGACACATACACAACACATTGCATTTACAATTGCTGCTGACTGAATCGAATTTGGGTTTTAGCTTTTCTGTTAATATATGTTCTGGCAATTGCCTAAGAAATCGTTTGAGCAATCCAGATGCCTAAATTATAGATAGCAAGCTCTTCTGTATTACAAAATTACCTACACCAAACATTGTAGAGAGAAAAAACGTAAAAAATACCTCATGCGCGTCATTAAACCTGAGCTCACGTCCTCCTCCACTGTTTGCCACTCTTTCTAGTTCATCTAATTTAGCTTTTGGGGGAGATATCCTAAAAGTTATGTTTCTAGCACGCCTTTTCCGTGCAAATTTACCTGTAAATGCCTTCCAAAAGCATACCTCAAAGATAAATATTAGGTTAAATTCGGGTAATCTGTCAAAGTAGAACCATGCTCAGTAATGTAATCAATACATTTCCTGACAACCATAGGCACTGGAACGCCATCATGACATTTACTTCGGGTGATTGCTGCCGCTAGTGGAACACCAAAAACTGGTCTAATATTCCGACTACTATCTACTTTTGGCAATGACT
This sequence comes from Subanguina moxae, assembly GCA_000981365.1. Taxonomy (NCBI): domain Eukaryota; kingdom Metazoa; phylum Nematoda; class Chromadorea; order Rhabditida; family Anguinidae; genus Subanguina; species Subanguina moxae. Next base: position 30,370 of record BBSZ01000639.1, on the reverse strand, counting down.
TGACTTCTTTTTTATTTTTCTTGCCAAAAATATTCATTTAATGGAAAGCAATTAATTGATTGAAAGACTATAAGAGGAAAAGCTAATTTAAGGCTAGTAACAATAAATCTGCAAAATATTTATTCATTTGTTTTTGAGAAATTCTTCTCAGGACAAACTTAAATAAAATTTATTTTAGCATTAAAAATTTTTATTGGAGCAAAAAATTTACGAGTTTTTTTCATTTCAAACATTCATGTGTATTTTAGGGATCCACATTGTTCATATTTCGTTTGTAATAAATATGGAAATAAGGGCAATGTTGGAAGAGGAAGCCAGCAAAAAAGTACCTGGAATGACTGATCCGCCTCCTAATCAGCCAAGAGCAAGAGAACGATAGAAAAAATAATAAAATTCACTTGGTCTATTTGTGCGCTTCCCGGTGAAAAGCATCTCGCAGTCTCCTAGGTGCAAGAGTTACAAGGAACTTTTTAAAAGAAACACAATATATGGTGTCCGCTGAAAGTTTGCTGAAGATGCATTCAACATTACCATAGCTAAACCTCTGTGATCTCAACAAGAACTTAACACCACGGGCGAGGAAATTATTGAAAAATGAATCGGTTTGGGTTAGTGTATGATAATGCACATGGAATAACTTAAAAACCTTGATCTAAATTTGGAGTTAGAAAGGAGGTAAAATTTTTATCTTCTGTTACCGGGAGGCTTTTTATAGGCGATAGTGCGATTTCGCGAAGCGCCCAAATACTCTGGTTATAAGTAGGTTCTCCTCCCAATTCATGTGTTATTAGATGTCTTAAACACATATGGGTGCCTTAAGTACTTTGCGGATGCCTAAAAGGTTTATAGATGCCTAAAGTGCAGTGTAGGCAAGTTCATAGTTAAAGCAAAAAGATTATATGAATGAGGAAATATTATGCATTTTTTCACTCATCGTTTGTCGGATTTCTAGCTGCTTCCTGTTCTTCTTTGGTTTGCTGAGGTTCGCCTTTGTGTTTTTGTAATCGGCGGCAGAGTTCTTGTAGTTGAGCTAATTGGCGGTCTTTTAAAGCCATAGATTCGCATGCTTCTAATTTTTCTGCTTGCATCTCTTTGATCGATCTGAAGTGTAAGCTAATCAGAGAAAAATGACATTACTGATTTTTAAACTAAGTATTAGACGCAGGATAATACACGAATTTACACTATTTGTTTTTTTAACCATATTATTTTCTCATGTTCATCCACTTCTTGTGGTCTTTTTACTTGGTATTTGGCCCATTTTTTGAGCTTAACATGCTTAGGGTTTTTGTTTATTCTTCTCCCTTTCCTCTGTTTCGGTTAGTCTTGAAAGGAACTCTCACAAATTTATGTGTTAGTCCATGCAGCAATCAAACCAAGTGGATGTCCACTTGCTGTGAAAATTTTTTTCTTACTTTCAGAACTATAGATTACATGCCTTAAGAAAGTAGTATGAGTTGGGCAAAAGAAACGCTTCGCGTTCTACACTGAGCCTAGGGCAACGCTGCGCGTTGCTTCTTGGCCCATATTGTACTCTTTTCGGCCCATATTGTACTCTCCTTGGCCCATATTGTACCCTCTTGCACTCACTTAACACCCACCTTAACACCCCTCTAATACTCCTCTCAACACCGCCCTAACACCCACTCAACACCCCCTCTAACACTCCCTCTAACACCCCCTTTAAATCCCTTTAAACCCCACTTAAAACTCCTTTTCGGCACACCCCGACATTGGAATAAATTATTCTGAAAACAATAGATTCTGGAACAAATTGATTCTGAAACAAATTGATTCTAGAGCAAATTGTCTTGAAACAAATTGTTTTTAAAAAGCTAAGCCTAAGCCTGAAGCTGAAAACCGCTGAATAATAAGTGTGTGGATAACTGTGAAACTAACGAAAAAATAAGACCAAATTATTTTTGAAAAAGCTTTAAATTTCAAAGTTTTCAAGATAAAACCAATGAGATTATTTACACCTTGTTATATGCCGTCTCGTATAACACCTCATATAACAACGGTGTTATATGCGTTAAAGTAGCATGTATGGCTCAGTGGTTTGGCTACCCACTTTTTCGGTTACAACACATCTTGACTTCAAAAGTAAAACTAGTTCAAAATAAAAAATTACTTGTTTGCTTCTTGCACCTTGGCTTTCCACTTTCTAGCATCAGTTTCCACCCGAATGAGGTTTCCGTTCATCTGCAATATACAAAGTCGTTTTTACACAAAAGTTGTGAAATTTTGAATTTTTTCAGGTCCAGTGCCTTTCCCAAGTTCTCCTTCTCTCTTCACACCAGATCTCAAGTATTAGGTTGATAACTAAGTTTGACATTCGAGGACTTAGACCAAATGGGCTGGGAAGTGCTCCTACATTCGTCGTATAGTCCGGACATCTCACCGACTGATTTTCATCTATTTTAGAGCCTAGAGCATTGGATTCGGTGAGAAAAAGTCGGGAATCGAGAAGAAGGAGATATCGCTTACGGAAATATTTGATTTGAAGAGTAGCGCTTGGTTCCATGGTGGCATCAAGTTGCTCGAAGAACGCTGAGAAATGATAAAGAATTCTGGTAAGGAATACTTTAAGTAACTTATTTTTCATTTATTGTCGTCAACGCCAATGGCGTTTTAAGGTCAATTACTGAATATTGGATTTACCTTTTCCATTTCTTTCTTAATTCGGTCAAAGGACTCATTTGAATGGGCCAAAGACTTGAGCAGCTTTGAATATTTCTGTGAATAATTGTCTAGAGTTTGACGAATGTTGATTTCTGATTCCAAGGCATTTTTTACTTTATCTTCACTTATTAGCAGCTAAAGTAGTTTTTAAGTAAATCGCGATGCCCAATTGCACATTTACCTCTCGCTTCAGACTAACATTTTCTTCAAACACTTCTTTAATGCGTTTCTAAAGTTGGGGATCCAGAAGTCTTGGATTAAGATGTTAATAAGCCAACCTGCATACTGCCCAGTTCTTCTTTGAGGATCTTGCTCTCTTCTTCCTTCATCCTGCTCATTTCAGAAATGTCTGATTCTCGGTCTTTGTACTAAACACACTTATAAATGAGCGCAATATTATGCGAATAAAAAGTATAAAAGCAGCAATAAAACATTCAGTTTTTACAGTTTACCGTCGGATGAAAAACCTACTAATTGTTTTAAGTCATTCAGCCTCTTATCATAATCTTCTGCCAAAATATTAAGGTTTGCCGAGAGCTTCTCCACCTAACAAATAAGAAATTAAATACCAAACAATTTTAATAAATTTGTATACCAAAAATTTAACAAAAATCATGTGATGGTGTTTTGACATACAGTCAACCCTAGATTTAACGACCCCCTCGATCTAATGGCTCCCTGACGCCAATTTGGTTGTTTTTATAGGAAAATACGTCAAATATTTAACGACCACCCTCTGTCGGTTGTAACCGTATAAAATACCCTCGATTTAACGACTCTAGCTGATTTTGTGATTATTACTTGGCTTACACTATTATTTTATTTTTTCAACTTTTCTTCAACAAGAAACAGCAGCAATCATCAGCTACAAAAGCAATTCAATATTCCCAGAAACACAATCGTTGGTATTATCAATGACAAGTAATCAATTCTGAAAGCCATTGATGAAGGTTATGAAGCCAAAAGAGCTGATATCAAAGTGGAGAAATATGAAAATATGGAACAGATGCTTGTCAGCGTAGAAACTCGTTGGATATTTTGATCGTTATTGTACAAGGAGCAAGAAAGAAGGAAAGGAAATCCCAAGTTACAAATTTATTCAAACTTTCAAATGCTTCTCAATTTATGCTATTATTCAAATATAGTATTTGACATGTCCATCTGTCACGCTTACTTTTTTGAATTTCGCGCGAAAAAATTTTTGGTTTTGGAGACCGTTATGTCCCATTTTTTGCAAGGGACTTTGTCTTATGATCTCATAAAAGGCGCGATTACGTTCCAAGGGCTATCGAATGAGCATAAACTTCCATATACGAAAATGAGTCTAAGTGGTCGAAGGCTGTCCACAAGGCAAGTGATTGGAATTTCAAAAATCAGACTTTTGCATTCGGAGACCCTTTCTGTCCAATTTTTTTGTAAGGAACTTGGTTTTACAATCTTATAAAGGTTGCGAGGACACACAAAAACAAGGAGTCTGCGGGGACAACACTCACGGCCAAAGAGTTTGCAGTGAGGACAAAAAAGAAAACGGAAGCTGCGTTAAATTTGAATATGGAATAGGCCTATAAAAGCTAGCACTTACATCAGCCACTTTGCTGTTCTGTTGTTTTTTAGCCTCCACGGACAACTGAATTTCATTAAGAGACTTTTTGAAGGTGTCTACAGTCTCCTGATGAGTCTGTTGCCTAAATTAAGAGTGTGCTTAATAAACTATTATCTCAAACAAATTTGGACTTGGTTGGGTGAATAAGTAAAAAATAATTATAATTTAACAGAAACTTGCATTAGTTTTATTCTCTGCTGATTTTGCTCCTTTTCTGCCTTACTCGACTTATTTAATTCTCTGCACAATTGCTCCAACTTAGACTTGGACATTTCTGTTTTGCTCAACATTTTCTCTGTGGAAGAAAGCTTTTTCTCTAGCTAAATTAATCATTCATCATTCTAAACCATAACAAAAAGGCTGTAAATGCGTTCAGGATCACGGAAAAGTTTTTCCTTTGTAACCGAAACTGATTTTTTATTGCTATTTTTAAAAAGCAGCGAAATAAAAAGAAAACAAATAAAAAAGAAACAAATTTTTATTTATTAAAAAATGTGTAAAAAATTAGCTTGAGAAACAAATGCAGTTTTTTTGCTGGCTTAATCGCGTAGACAGCGAGTAATTCTGTTGAATATTTTTATTAGAGTAAAAGTCCAGTTACCAGGTTAATTCTAGAATTCTCCCGTTTCACGTTCTCCACTTCTGCCTTTAATTTAGTTTTTTCCAGTTCCAAATTTGCCATTTTTTGCCGCATCTGCGCAATTTTGGCGTCTTCTTTAGGCTCCTGAGCCTCAATGACCTCCACTTTCATAGCTTGAAATAAAATAATAAAAAGATGATAAGTGGTTCACACTATATACACTTGGCTTAATAACAAATCCACCAAGTTGATATTTTTAAAAGAAGGCCAAAGGAAGAACAGCTGTTGGAGGAAAGGTGGGAGAAAATGAAATATTTTAAGCTAAAACTAGATCATACAGATTTTAGGTTAAATATGTGAAAAAATATATAAGATAAGTTACCAGATGTTCAAAATTATTCATGAAGAATCCAAAAAATTACTTTTCTTAATTTTTGAGCATGCAAAATGGTATTTTTAGCAATGAAAATAGAAAAAGTTTGTTTGCAGAGCAGTTTTGTCTTGAAAGGAAGATTTGTAAAACTTTAATAGAGATAATTCCATTGCTTGTTTAAAAGCGAATTTTTGCTAATAAAACCGTGAAGATGTTTTCGAGATTTTCGTTAATCTCTATATCTGAATTTTTTTAGTTTTTTTATTTTTTTCAAGTACAGTCAACTCTCGATACAGTGTACCCTCGATGTAGTGTAGTCTCGATATAGTGTATATATCTTTCGCGTTTTGTTGGTTTTGCATCAAAATGGCTTAGACTATGCCCTCGATATAGTGTATATTTTTCCTGTTCTCCTAAGCCTACGCTATATCGAGAGTTGATTGTACTTTGTTTTAAGATTTCTGTAGCGTATTATGTACATGATAAGCTTATACACTTAGCTAAATTTGAGTATCAATGAGATGTTCCAGAAAATGCAATTTTTTTAATATAAGTTCAATAATCTGAGGAAGGTAAATTTATTTCTTTTTTGAATGGCTTCATTTATTTGATATTTTTGTATTTTTTATTCTACCACGGAAATTTTTTTATTGATAACATTTAGCTGATTTTTTAGCTATCTTTTGGTATATAATATGTCAGTTTGTGATAAAGCGCTGGAGAAAAAAAAGAAAACTATTGGGTATAAAATTTTTTTATTCAAAAGAGCTATTTTCAAGCGTGATGAGCAACAATGCGCTCGCTGCCAATAATCAACAGCTGAAAAATCGATTGACAACATCTGAACTGCTTAACCAGAACACCAGATACGACACTTCAAATGATATAGCAGATGTAGGTACAGGTTAAAAAATGCGGGTAATGTAAAAACTTTTTAGAAACTGGAGTCTCAATTCAACCTTTTGCAAGAATTATTGGCAGGAAAATCGGAAAAAGAAATTCAAGAGTTTTTGACTTCCTCCAAAGACCCAAGCTTCAATGACCTGGCTTCTGGAGGATTTTTGTTTGGTGTTTTGACAGACTCTGCAAATGCTCAAAAGGTTTTTTTTCTAATAAGACGTGTTTATGGTAAAAGAAAATTAAGCATTTTGCATATTTGGGCATGGCTGTGACAGATGGATGGTATCAAGCGCTCCTAAAAATGAGTATATTTTAGTCTATTGATTAAAAATGTTTTTCTAAAAAAATTTTTTAGATATGGTTTTGTTGGAAATTTTCTACAAATTGAAAGCATCCGTTAGACAACAGTATGATTTCGTATTTTTCTTGCAAAACATGTTGCAAAAAAGCAAGTCCACCGAGTGTTTGAAATGTTACCAATTTTATCATTTTTATATGTGTGGCTTATGCACCATTTTAAAGGATTTTCGATCTACTTTTAAACCATGTATAATTTCTATTTAAATCATTCCAAATGGCCACCATCCGCCTCACTAAGAGAAACCTAAAGCTTTCACTCTTATAAATTTAGGCTATTGTTCTTCTTCGCAGAAGCAATTCGAAACAACATTCCCAAAATCGACAACGTTTTGACTAATCTGTTAAGAACCATTTCTGACGGTAGGCGATTTTATATGTTTTAAAAACAATAGCCACATAATTTACTTCCTGCTGTATGTGAAGCTTTACGTCAAATTTTGTGTTGTTTTCCTGTAAAATTGTTAAAAATTAATTATCTCAGTGGTTTTTCACTTACCTTTTCTAAGTTTTTTTTTGATCGCGCAGCTTTGGATCTCTTCTTTTAATAAAATACCGTATTTACTCTATTGAGCGGGCATGCCAGCTGATTTTTCAACCCTTTGCTAGGGGGCCTGCTTATTAGTGGGTGGCCGCTCATTAGTGGGTGCCCGCTCATTAGAGGGTGCCCGCTTAATTTTCGACTTTTTCTCGTATTATGATTCAAATATTTAAAAAATATATATTTTGACAGAAAAAGTATATAATTTGACGAGATTTCAATTTGAGGCTTTTGCTTTACAGGCACAGAATACAAAGAAACTTGTGGCATTGTGCAAGGTGAATAATTTTCACTTGATAAACCATTCTAAACTATATTAAACAATAGGAATAGCCGAGATATTGATTGTACAAAAAGAATGGATGCGATCTCTGAAACCGCAGACCACTTTTACCCCAATAGCACTGCTCACATTCTCACGCTTCATAAGTGATCACCAGCAGTTCAACCCCAATAACGACGGTCGCTTCAAAAACTCCCTAATTTCTGTCTGCGACATTTTGCTCAAGGAAAGGTTTGCTGATATGGTATAGCCTCACCAATTGTTAAAAAACGAGAATAACTACTAACATTATATTATAGGTCATGTTGGGTAGGGACTTAGTGCTTGTCCTTATGAGGTTTATATATATTAACACTTGATACTTCCGTTTACATGTATTGCTGGCTCAGATTGTCAAGAATTCCACAGTTTCTCCCTCTTTGGAAAACGCTGTTACACAATCCAAGTGCTCTTCTACCCAAATTCAATGGTATAGTTCAATTGATGAGGTACTTCTTTGCGTTTCTCATGCATTAAGACAAATAAAAAAAAGCCTTGATTTCCTAAGCTGTTCGTTAAGCATGAAATAGTATAGTGATATATGATATATATGAAAAAAGGGTCCCGCTCACGTTCAAATTTGGGCTACAGTCGAACTTCATTAACCTGTCGAGCCTGATTTGGTTGGTCGACAAATAAATCCCACAAGTTTTGCCCTCCATAACTCGTCACCTCGATAACCCTATAACACGTCATCTTTCGTCAGCCCTCAGGGGTGACGAGCGATCGAAGTTTGATTGTATTTATATCGCCTTTAGCAAGCATGGTCCTTCAAGTAATTTAAAAACAAAAAAGTTTGAGAAAACTCAGCTTAGAACAGTTTTTCTTGTTTGTATCAATGCATATATAGCGAATATAAGTTTGAATTTATGTTTCGCTTGGTTATAGTACGCCCTGTTCCAACTTCATCCTCTCTTTTCGAGTGTCTTTGCATGTGAGTCTTTATTTATTGTGCACAAGTCACCGGACAAATAAAATAATGAAAGTAAATAAAGTAAAATTTTCGCTCGACACCCCTCAAAAGTTTTAGGGTTTTTTGAGGCACTTTTAGGCTATTTTTCTCATTTTTCTTACTAAAACTAAGCAAGAAAGCCTCTAAATAAATTTACTTTTTTTTTTAACATTTACTTTTGATTTTATTTTTAATAAAAATGAACAGCTTTTGTTTTACATTTTAAATATTGGGTTGAGGAATAATTATTTAGTGTTTTTATGTGTCTTATTTCATCATTATTCCTAATTATTCTTCACGGTCACGCCGTGGTCACTCTGATCGAAACTCGACTGTAATGTATTTTTTCACAGATTTGCCGCAGAGTAGAATTTATCCTCAAACTCAAAAATGTTGCACAAAGCAAACATTTAGACTGGTTTGCAAAGGCCGTAAGTTTTGTTAATAATTTAGTCTTGCTATATTTTTGATATATTTTTAATTGCAGCACTTAAATGCTGTAGACAGTGGAAGTATGAGGGCTGAAATTATGCGATATGTTTGGTACAATATCCATTTACCTGAGTTTCAACAACCTGCAGCCATTGAGACAAGGGCCTACTTCCTTAGCTGGTTGTTGAAGACTGCTAAAGTAGGGGCTGAACTACAGTGGTATGGCTTTCTTTTAGTAAAAATAGTACAGTAAAACCTTGATATAACGAACCCTCGGTATAACGAAACTTTCTGTATAAAACGTGTATTTGTCATTTTACACAAAGTTTTACAGTTTTGTTTCGTTTGATTCTATTGTTGGGTTCGTTATATCGAGGTTTTACTGTATATGCAAAAAATCTTAAAAAGGCATTTTTATTTTACCATCATTTGTATGCATATTTAACTCAACCTAAGTGTACGCCGCCCAGCCGACCAAATCTTTTTCAAAATCGTGTTTAAACGGGCTGACCAATATTTCGTAACTTTCTAACTCTCAAACTTGCTGGTATTCCTGAAAATAAATATTTTTAGTCGTTAGTCGTCCCTTATTTGCCCTTTTACCATGTTTTTCTAACCAAAGCAAAATACTGAAATTTTCGATTTTTGAAACAACCTTATTTTGGGCATGAAAAAATGCAACAAACAACTTTCGACGCTACTAGGAAATACCAGGGCAAAAAGTGCCTCTAAATGCATTCTCTGAACAAGAGTATTGCTCGGATTCATCTCGCAGGTAAGTCTGTGCGCGCATATCTAACTCTCAAGCCTCCTTAAGGGGCGACGGGGGGCTCGAGGGCTTGGAGTTGAAATGCACACACACACATACCTGAGACATAAATCACTTGAGAACAAGCTCTGGACGCATGAAAATAGCATGCATATCAGAGCCTCTTTATGCGGTAAGTCCCTGTAAGGGAAACTATGTTCAAGATCTTCTCTTTTCCTACAAATGGATCTTTACTTATCTCTTCCCCTCCAAATACAGCCCTTAACCCCTTTAAAATGTTTTTTAAGCACTTTCAGAAAAATTGATTTGGGGGAGGGGTATATCATAGTAACGCTCAACTTTCCTATTCTTGTTAGCGTATAAAATTTTTTATAGAGAAAATAAAATACGATTTTGAAAAAAAAATTATTGGGGGCTGCACTGCTTACACGGTAGAGCCGAATTTTTTATTTAAAAAATTTAGGTGTAAGCTGATGCTTCTTTTCGACTGGCTTGGTTTTGACAATCAGCCTCCTAACTCCCTTCCTTTTGTTGAACCTGCCTTCTCTGTGATTAGGCTTTTAATTTCATCTCTTCCTTCCCTAGCTAACAGCTTAATTGATTTTCTGATCAGGGTAAGTAAGGCCTCTGGTGCACATCACGCGTCCGAATGTATTATACGCATCCCACCAAAAAATCGGAAGGCAGCTGCTTATTTTTCAATACCTAATTACCTAGTTAGCGGTGGCCGCTTAATAGAAGATTTACGGTACAGTCAAACCTCGATCTAACGTCATTCCAACAAAAAAAGACTGGCAAATTTAGAAATCTTACAATCTTTTGGCTTAGAGAGATTAACATCAAACTTAGAAAAAATGTCTAAAATTGAGGTAAAAAATGGTCTGACCCAGCGGTGAGTTAAACTATTTGGGGTGACATTAAATCGAGGTTTGACTGTATGTGTATGAGTAGTATTATATACATGTATTATAAGGTTTCTATTATATCTCAAGATCCCTCCAGGAGCTTGGACGTAGACTTTGGAGGTTTAGAGTTAAAATCAGTGCACAGACTTAATAGCTATATGAATTTGAGTAGTACTTTTAAATATATATTTTGGTTCTGCGAGTATTCGGACACGTAATCTGCATTAGTAGTTTAGAAAAAGAAAAATTGTCAGAAAAATTAGAAACTTAAATATTTTAGATCTCAAACACATTTCACCCTCCTCTCACAACTTATTTTTCCAATTCTATTACAACTGCAATGATTTCTTTGAGTCTTGCTGGAATGTTAGTTTTTTTATAATTCCTTGTAAATTAAAAGTATAAAGTATACAATTTAAAGTATACAATCTAAAATATAGCTAAAAATAAAACGGTAACAAATTTTAGGCCAATAGCGGATGTTTTGGATAACCCAAGATTGGAAAAGCCGCTGAAAGATTCTTTTCGTGAGACTTTCCCAGGTAAGAGCGTAATAATGTAAGAATACGAAGAAGTAATTTTTATAACCCCCTCGGATGACAAATTTATTAAAAATCGCAAAAATTATTTTTATACGCCAAATAATAGCCTATAATAGAGTATAGTTGCAAAGTTGATACTTATTTGGTATAGGGGCGCATCCTTTACTTTAGCATTTTTATATTGTGAACTACTCACTTTATTATTGTTTGACTATACTAGATTATGCCCCTTCCCCCCAAAAAAAATATCCAAAAAACATAATTTTTTATGGAATTTTTAAAATTCTTCAAAAATCTGTCCTCCAAAGGGATCTGAACAACATTAGTTCCAAATCTAATATACCAAACAAGTAAAAAATCTTATTAAATTTTATATTGTAGGAGTTTTTGGAAAAAAAAGTCCACCATCAGCCTCTGTAATCAGTGATATTAGTGGTGAACAAACAGTTGTGCTAGATTCTGGGTGTGTTAGTAGTTCTAAGCCATCTTCATCAGGCACACCAATAGAACAACCACTGTCAACAATGCCAGCAATAGGACTACCTAAGAAGCCAAAAAAAAAACATCTGAGACGAAAAATCTCATCTGACATTGAAAGTGGTGAAGAGCAGGCATCAACTATAGATATTGAAGTGTTGGAGCTTAGTGACGGGGAAGAAGAAGAGGGTATAAGCCAACCTTTGACTTTACTTTTGCCAATGTTGAGAGAGGAGTTCAAAGAGCACTTGGAAAGACTCGAGAATGTAGCTGTGATAAAACAACCCAATGAAGGTCAAGAAGAAGCCGCAGAGATCATGGGCAATTTGTTAACGGTCATTTCTGAAGAGGTTAGTTTTGAACAAATGCAGTTATGAGTAATTCTGCAATTTTTAAATTAAATTTACAGAGTGTCCCGAGAAATCCCGCCAATTCCAAAATATTATCTTTTTTTACTGACGCAAAAACTTCAAAAAGCAGTTGTTTGCATTTACCTCATTTTGCAGAAAAGATGCAGAGAAAAAAATTCGACAATTTTTCTTTTTTTTTGCCTTAGTCGCACCTGGCATCCGTATAAACAAAGGGACGCGCATAATCTACGTCTGCACTCACCTAGCCATTATGGAGGAGCGTCTGGAGGTTTTGGGCAACCTGATGTCTCACGATAAAGTTTATTTCAATGTCATGTCTACAGGTTAGAATGGCTTGCATTTAGTTGCAAGCTTGTCATTGTTGGCAGGATTTATTTAACATGATTTGGCTACTGGAGTCATGACAATCTTTATTGGTAGACTGAACAACTTCTACATTCGCCACGTGTTACAGCCTGCATAGCAATTGGCAGGGGAGGAATTGTAGGGCCTTTTTTTGATGCTTTAAATGTTACTGGAACATAACCAAGCTACCAGAACAAGTTGTGCTTGTCAGGGCTATGGAACTTCGTGATTACGATGAGATTATTATTATACAAGAAGGGCTCCGCCACACTGGGATGTTAAAGTAGTGAGTAACTTTCCCGTCAATTTCCGAATTGTTAGATCAAAAGCTGGTGAATAGATCTATTTACGCTTATTAGCGCCGCCTCTACCGATGCATTGAAATGAAAAAAAAAATTTTATTTCTAACAGCAAATTGCACAATGTTGGCACCGTATTGCGTAAATATTGACAACTTTTCGTGCCTAATATAATTTTTTAGGACGAAGTATTGGATTCGGAACAGTCTGAAATCATAGCTGAATGCTTTCTCCTCATTTTTAATTCATATTTCCGCAAGAAAAGTTATTTTCCTGTGGATGACCAAAGCGAAGAGTAAGCAATTTTATGCTATCATTATTTCTCTGCTAGATAATTCACCAACACATATTTTTTTAGAGTTTTGAATGAGATTTTTGATCAAAACCCATTTTATGCCATATTTCGACAGTTGAGCATGGTGAGTGAAGGAGATTCAACTCGTCGGCCATTGCTGATGATTATCTCGAACATGCGTGAAAAGTGCAGTGTTATTGGCTATTTGTAAGTAGCCTTGTTAGTTTATTATTATCATTTCACCCAGTTTTGCTCCTTTAGGTTTCTTTTTTTTATCCGAGCAGCTAGACGTGAGTTTAACGATGAATACGGTGTATCGGCATATGTTGATTTTTGCAAAATCAGAGGCAAAAAAGTAGAGGCGCAGCTAGTAGAGGATTTGCAGGTATTATTTTTTTAGTTTCTTTAAATCATTTCTTACTAACTAGTTAGTCATTTTAGCACTGTGCTTTACAAGACCAAAATTTATTTGCTTTCCTTTTGCCCTTTGTCTTTGAAAAGATGTGCACAGAAACTATTGGTTCTATTGAGTTAATGCATTTGGTATACTAATTGAAAAATAAAAAGTTTTTGATAATTGAATAACAAACTAACTTAGATGTGTTGCTCAATTGATGCGCGTGAACTTTCAAATGTAGTTGGCGAAATCGTGAGAGAGAACATTGTGCTCTTTAGGTCAGTTTGTTAGTGTGGTATAATCAATATATTGTCCTACTATGCTTAGGCTTATTTAAGACATACTAAGTAGTAGAGAATAGCTAAGCAAAAAATAATCACCTAAGATATACACTTAACTACCCTTATTGTATTGGATCAAAAAACAAAAAAGCACTTCAAAATCTATACAAAAGTTATTTATGAAAGACCAAGGTAAACCAGCTCTTTTAGAGCAAACAAGAAAATTGGGTACTACTGTATTTAAACATAGTTTTGCCAACTGTGCTCAACCAGACAAAAAAGTTTTGGTATGCATGCTATTTTCATTCATCAAGCACTGCTACTGCAGTGATTTATGTCTCAAGTATGTTTGTGTGCACATATCAACTCCAAGCCCCCGAGCCTCCGTCGTGCCTGTAAGGGTGCGAAGGGGGCTTGAGAGCTAGAGATACGCGCACAGGCTTACCTACGAGATGAATCTGAGCAAGATTCTGGAGAAATGAATGCATTTCAGACCTTTTTTTTGCCATAGTCCCGTGAGAAAAACATGGTAAAAGGGCAAAAATGAGGCAAAAAATTTTACAAATGAGTTGCAGAAAAAACTACCTTAACCTAAACGGACTGGCCCAAAGCGACTCGCTTTACCGGAAATGGTACACGTATTTTGTGCCTGTTATATTTTTTTTTTGGGTGGGGTGGAGGGTGTATAGACTTTTTGGAGGGGCAGGGGTATGATACATTAGAGTCGAAAATTGTAATAAGAAAGAGAAATAAAACTAACAGGAAAGACTATGCTTTAGTAGGGTCGTCAAACTTCATATAATACAGTCTCTAGAGTTCTCTTTAGGTAGTCTTATAAAAAAAAGAAATTTGACTAAATATGCTTTAGGAGGGACTCTTTTCCTACGCTTTTGAGCAATTCTCTTTGCTGGGAAACAATGGAGCAAATGATTCTTTGGCAGTTCAGTAAGTACCTGCATTTACTGTTCAATTTTACAAAAAAATTGTTTTCAGTAAGAGCAGAAAGTGTACCAATTGAATGGGTTGTAGGTGAGTGGCTTTTAAAATCATGAACGGCAAACATTGGTTCGAGTAATGATTATGGCCGTTTTTTAATTTTCTTTTTCATAGCGATGTTCATGACTCACGTAGGGGTATGACTTACCAATGAAAAAATCTATTCTTCTTCTTTCCATCGAGTGCTTAACTGTGGATTTATTAACTGTGTATTAAAGAAGGTTTGACAGTGGCAAATTACCGTTGTATCGGTTTGGTTGGTGTATGGATAAACACATGAACTTGTAAAGGTTTTATTCAGGGGATACTGAAACACTGCTGGTATTCTGGTAAGCAATCTTATTTCACTTTCGTCACAGCAGCCACACCTTTAGTGGGCCTTTTCGTACACTGTACACAGGGGTAGGTTGCTTTAGACTGCAACAGGGTAGACGTTCTAACACTGGCCTTACACTACGCAATAAAATTCAAATTGATTGATGATGTTGGACAAGAACACCCATTTCTTCTCTAGGGGGATCGAGAAGCTTCCAGAAAGATAACAGGCAATCATTTATGCAGAAGGAGAGTATGATAATGATTAAAAATTGGTAACTTATCAAAAATAGCTATCACTTTCAGACTCCTAAAAGCTGTGTTCATATTTTGTACTTTTCTTTTATCACAAATCAACAGTTAGCCCCTTTTTGAAAGGCGAAAAAGAGATCTGTCTATTTTTAGGTCATACGCCTATATGAGTCATTAAAAGAGCTATGAAAAAGGCAATTAAAAAATGGTGGATATTTTTTTCTCAACCCAGTAATTACTAATTTTGTAGGTATTATCCCCACTCTACACTACACCAAACATCCAGAGATTTGTACTAATGTACTTCTCATGCTAAAATCAATGGTAAGTCAAAGTTAAAAAACTACCTACACTTTTTTCTCGATGAACCAATTGGTTTCAGTTGTTTAAAAAAATGCCATATGGTCCAAATCTTCGAAACGCCTTGTTTTTTTATAACTTTAAAATAAGCGGCTTTTTATCGCAATCTTTTTTATTCCAATGCTAAGATTCCAGAAACCTAATGAAAACAAATATGTACCGAAAATTTGAAAAATAAATGGGTTTACTACAATACAGATTTTGCCTCGCCACTCGTTATTTATAAAGTTATGAGAAAAACAAGGTGTTCCGAAAATTTGAACCATAGTAGTTTCTACCTAAAAGTTTCTACCTGGGTAGTTTCTACTTGAAAAAAGTGGTGTAAATATTTTAATCTAGGATCATGAGCCAAACATGACAATCATGCGCAATCTCATGTGCCGTCCTTACAAAGATTTATTCGTAGTACACGCTTTAAAGGTGACTTTTTTTATTTAAAAGTTAAATAACATTCCAATAAAATCTTCTTTTTAGGTGCTGATCGACGATGAGGAAAATATGGTCAGAGTAGCTCAGCTTTTGAACACTCTTCTAAAGAAGTCAATAAGTGCCAACGAAATTATGAACACCTTCAACCAGTCCCAACCCAAACAAAAGTCTAAAAAGTCAGTTACAGTAGACAACATATTTGCGCATTTAGACCAGGTAAATCAGCAAATGTGCGTAATCACGAAGCCAAGTTTGATAAAAATTATACAAACCCCAGAAACAAAGGTTCAAAACTATTTTGTCAGAAAGAAATTTACGTTAACAACAAATTGTACCTTTATTCCTCCATACAGTCAAATTTTTTTAAAATGTAATTTTTAGTTCCGGTTGAATTGTCTCACCAAAGAGTCTAGAAAAGCGGAAACATTCTTGTCTAATTCATCCCTGCAAGAGGTACATATATTTATCAAATTAGTTTATAGTTTATACTTTTTTTATAAAATTTTATAGATGTTTACAATAACAAGAAGAGACACTAAACTAGCTGATGTCAGGACCAAATACTCAGAGCTATATGCCGTTATGGAAATTTTTAGTGAAGAAGGCATATCCACGAGAGGCCACCGTAAAAATAGGAACAGAAATGTGGAAATGAAAGAGGTATTTTTTTTATCAAAAAACTAAAAAAGCCATCACCGAAAATTAAGGAATCAAACGAGGTGAAGATTAAAAGAAGAAAAATCAAGAATGACCACTCAGATGACGAGTGATAAGTGTATAATTGTTTGTATTTTTACACTGATTAAATCAAATATCACACTTATGTACGGGTCAACCTTTATTTTTGTCAAATAAATGGTATTTACTGCTGTTTATTATCAATATATGTTACATAGTACATTCTCTCTAAATTCTCTTAATCGGGGGGTCGTTAAATCGAGGGTTGACTGCAATGTGATTTGTCTGCCCTCAACTCCAAAAATAAATACAAAAAAGAATAAAATGCCAATTCAAAGGAGGGAAACAAGTTGTTTTAATAAGCAGATGGTTTGCCTACAGTGAATTGTAATCACAAACAGAACGATTTTGTTTAAGATTGTTTAAGATTTCTCTAAATTTTTAAAGGAGTGAGATGTTAGCCATATATGTACCAAAAAGAGGTAAAGGAAGCTTGAAAAAATTACAAATTAAGTGGTTAGCTATGCAGAAATGAATATCATTTAACAGTTATTATTGATGCAGTCAAAAGATTAGATATTTGATTTTAGTAGAGATCAAAGCAAGTATGTGTGAGCACGAAGGTAGACAATAGTAAAAAACAGCAGCAAATGCATTATGTTCACAATGAAAAAAGTTTTTAAAATAGAAAACGAAGATAAATTTGATTTTTTTGTAAAGTTTTGAATTACATGAATATTTTTGATGTCTCATTAGGAAGCCTATAATATGGAGAACCCAACATAGAGGTGAGCAGACATGCTAGTTTTTGTTTCGATAAATTCTTTTGAGTTGAAAATTTCATAAACAGAAATGAACTAGGTCAATGCTCGCTGTCAAAAGAATTTCTGGAATATCTGCTCACGCCCATGTTGGATTCCTCAGATTATAGGCTCAATAATGAAGCGTCAAACATATTCATGTAATTTTAAAACTGTTCAGAAAACCAAATATCTTCGTATTTCTTTTTTTAGCGGATTAGAACTTGGAGAATAGTTCTGGAGACAGTTTAAAAATGGATAACCCATAAGTACGAAAACAACTTTAGTGGCTCAACAATGTGTTTCTTATTCGGCCTTTTGGTGGTTGTAATCTGAAAAAAAATAGTTGTCTAAGGTGCACGGAAGCCTCCCTACATCACAAAATCACCACCAAAATTATGCTTTGAAAAGAACTTTGGCTTTTTGCGGAGATCGCGTAATTTATGTATATGTCCAAACTTTTTATTTCAAAATTGAACCTTTGTCCAAGAGTGGATGTTGTTCATCCTCAGCTTCACTACTAGTTATATCTTCACCCTGTATCTCCACGCCTTCTTCATCTTCGTCCTCCTCATCTGCAGGATAAATTTCGTCTCTGTCCACTGAGAAGTCAGCTGAACACACAGAGTAGGCAATTATAGAGAAGAAGGCCTTAAATTTAAGAATTTTTTGAAAAAAACTAACTTTTAAAAAAAAATTTCACCAAGGGAACACCAAATAAGCACACAGTCAGAATAGGTTGATGATAGAACATGTCATAGACACTGCAATGGGAGGTTGTACATCGATATCAAGTTTGCGAAGTTAGTCGAAAACTAACTTAGTAGTTATGTCATAGATTATCCTCTTAAGTCTTGTAGACCATGCCCTGCCTCCTTGCACACTTACATTGCCATTCAACAAATTCTCCAAAAAAATCTGAAAATTAAAATCACTGAGTGGGAGTTTTTCAGGTCAGTTTTACTTTAATGCTCTGCTCGGTCATTTTTTGGGCTTTGTCTTCGCTTAAATAGAACTCATAGCTGGTAAGATTAAGCACCACTAGATCTGTAAACAGAGTTAGTTGAAACTTAAATGTAGTTTTATAGTTAACTGGGCACACTCAATTGCCCCATCACTATATTGTTGGCTAGCGAATTCTCTTCTAACACGCCAAATTGGAAATTAGCCTTGAGAGAGGGCTCATGGAAGCTGAGCATGGCTGCTTTTTTGAAGATTTGGTAGAATCTGCAATTTTTTGTTATATTGCGTATTTATAAAAAGGAGAACTAACTTTCCTGACTCACTGCTCTTGTTGATTGCTCCTATAAGCTCTTCAGGCTCAACTAATAGAAGAACCTAGAAAGAAACTTTTAAACATATATGACAACCAGTTTCAATGACAACCAATTTTTTGTCTGAAAACCTTGCAATGTTGTAGATATTGGCTGAGGAGACTATTGGAAGTAATGGCCAACTAAGAAGTTTAATATCATTTGAGAAATAAAATAAAGCACAAGACCCATTAAGTCAATTGGCCTACAACCAATTCGTCTACAAATCACTAACAAGTTGAAGTCCATATAGGCGAGGTGGTTATTTTCCAGTATTCCATTCTTCTGGGTTATTTGCGATTTTCAAGGCTGACCATTAAATTTATCTGCATTTTGGCATTCTTTTTGTAACATTAATAAAGGAAAATGGAAATTTTTCTTAAAAGGAATAACACAAGTTTAGGTGTCTATTCACATTCAGCCATACAGTAACCAAACCGATTCGATGTTCACTTGGTATGATTTTTTTGTGGGCTATTTTTCAATTTTCGAAGGGATCGAAAAACACTCGTAAAACGGTAATTCATCCCTGTTAAACCTTCTTTTGAATACCCGAATTATTACAGAAAAAAGGGTTTCAGAGTCTTTCACTTCAAAAATCACACCAATTGGACATCCACTTGGTTTGGTTGGCGCATAAACCACTCATCAAAGTTGCTTAAATTCTATGCATAAATAAAAAATAAACTTTTGATGCATAAGTTGAGTTCTAATTTTAGTGGACATCTGCATCCACCTAGTGGGCGTCTCCTTGGTTTAGCTAATTCATGGCTACTATTAGTGTGAGATACCACATAACGACCGACAAAAACCCCGTGAACCATTAAACATCAATGAAGCAAGATTTACGCTGTTTCACGGCTAACATAAGCTGGCCTACCCTAAGCAAAAAAAAATTTTCAGATGGTTCGCTCAAGGTCAATGCTAAGCTTCATGGCAGGTTTA
The DNA here is from genome assembly GCA_000981365.1 of Subanguina moxae. NCBI lineage: Eukaryota > Metazoa > Nematoda > Chromadorea > Rhabditida > Anguinidae > Subanguina > Subanguina moxae. The sequence continues at coordinate 10,859 of BBSZ01000639.1, read as the reverse complement.
AACCTTCGAATACGAAGTGTGGATGGTTCGCACAAATATTGGACAATGTTCGCCCAAAGGTTCGTACAAGGTTTAGCTGAACATTCACACGACATTTGTACATAACGACCGACAAATATTGAGCGCACCATATGAAAAATTTTCAGTGTATTTGCATGCCCAAAAGTTTTGCTGAGTGACAACCCATAATCATCAAAGGGTCTAGCCACGAACAAAATAATCTCTTAAAGTAAACCAGGTGAAGGAGGGTAAAAATAGTGAGATAAAAAAAAAACCCCATAGTTTATGTGGAATTGAATTTGTTGGTGATTTGTAAGCAAATTGGGTGAAGGCGAGTTGACGGCGCCCCCACAAGATTACATACCGTTCAGTTTTGATCCACTTATCTACGGATTGGCCTTAATAATTTATGTTTATATATACAGCGTGGCGCATCATAAACTCCCATTGAAATTTGACCACAGCTTTTTAAAGTCGCTTTATTCCGACGAGATATTTTTTTATCAAAAGATGATCTGATTGCTCTGTTGACCAACGTGCGAAGGCACGTTCAATTCTTGTACGGAGCTCAACTATGCTTTGGATGGGACGTGGAACACCAAAATCACCTGCTCCGTTCGCCCGGCGGCCTTATTCGCCTGATTTGACACCGTGCGACTTCTTCCTTTGGGGATGGATCAAGAGCCAAGTCTACACAACTCCTATCACAAGCGTGGCCGAGCTCCGTCCAAGAATTGAACGTGCCTTTGCAAGCCTTCCGCAAAAGATGGTCAACAAAGCAATCAGATCCTATGAAACACACTTGGAATATTGCCTACAACTCAATAGAAAATACAGAACACCAATATGAGTGAAAATCGTCGTTTATTAATTTTCCGCTGAAATTTAGGTATTTTCAAATAAAAAATTCTTTGCAAATTTGGTATCATTCAATTTCTCATTCATCTTTCAAAAAAAAATCTCATCGGAATACTGCGAATTTAAAAAGTTATAAGGAAATTTCCATGGGGACTTTATGATGCGCCACCCTGTATTTAACTTTGGGATGATCTTTACAAACCTTTAGAAGGGTCAAAACTATAAATGTTTCCATCTTTGACTGCTATCAATGTGGGATACACACTGTTTTCTTTTTGAACTATTGAGATCGAAGAAGGCGACGAGCGATAGAAGCGAACCTGAGAAAAAAATAATTGTTTAGTATTAGCATGTCTTAATGCACACATTTTCATCTCTGAAATGTAAAAAACTGGTCTCTTTAAATCTGAATTCTCTGATGATGGTGACCTGATAGTTCTGAACTAGAGATTTCCAGTCAATGACATTCAACATTTCTCCGAATAATGCTCTCAAAAGTGTTGTTATGGTTTATCTCTAGAGCGCTGTCAGCGGCTCGGTCTAACTGCACTTATAATGTAAATTTTATACATACGTACTTCTGTGAACAGTTCTTCAGAAGCAGCCTTGTACTCATTCAGTAAGTACTGCTCACTAGCCTTCTCTTCATCCTGATCCAGATACACAAAGAATGGCTCCTTGTCACTGTTCTTTTTAAGCTAAACCTGCAGGTTGTTGACAAAAAAACTGATAATAAAAACACCTCATAAAAAGTTTTCTTGCTCTCAAAGTTACTGATTACTGGTCCTAAAGAAGAACTTTTTGTGCACTGCGTTCATACCTTCACGAAATAAAGGTCACGAAAAAAAATTAAAATGGTTTAAAATCAATAATTTTTATTATGGTTTTCACACACCTTGATCGACCGAATCTGGCAAAGATTTTGGTAATATAAGATTGCCTGACAAAGTCGCCGAACAAAAATAAAATGGACTAAAATTCCAAGCTTTTTAAAATATTTTTTAATGCTCTTATAATTAGAGACAGGATATATATGCACCAATAAAACACCAAACAGGAGACCAAAGGTGCAAACTTTATTGATGCTAATACTGCTGGCTTCATATTCGTAATTGCTTCGGCTTTTTTTTCCTTCTAGAATTTTCGCCATATCGGTCAGTTTTTTGAGTCTTTGATTGTTGCAAAGGACCTTATGTTGATCGTTACATGAATTGATCTCTCACCTTTTAAGTTTTGACAACACTCGCTTTCCCTTTTCTTCAGCATCACTTGAGAGTGCCGTATTGACCTTCTCAAGGATAGTCAGGACTTGGTTTAGCTCTAATCCCTGAGTCTCCAATTTAGTGATCGAGGTAGCAACGATTGAAAATTTGGCCTTTATATATGCGAGATGACGAGCCACATTAGAGTCATTGAAGCGTCCACGAAAGAATGGATAGCTTTCAAGAACCGTGCCTTCTTTGCTCGTGGGATTAATCTTCTTCCAGAGAAATGGGAAGGAATAGTGGATGCAGATGGTGATTATGTGTCCGAATGATAATTTTGCTACTTATTTTTTGGTTGATATAAGCGGTCTTAAAAAACGCTGGATAATAACTTGCCAACCCAATATTTTCAAAAATACCAAAATATAAAAGTAGTAATAAGTTATTATCAAAATGTTGGAAGATTTTTGGTGATCAATTTTGAGAACCAGATGTTTGGAAACCATAATAAAAATTAATAATAAAAACCCATTTTAAATCTGTTTAGTGACCTTTCTTTCGGCCATCTAATACACTGTTGAAATTTAGTTTGGAATAACTTACCAGCACTTTTTTCCGCGAATTGTAGCATAGTTTCTTTTTTTCGCTCACCTTCGAATAGTATTTGCACACCATTACGAAAACTAAAACACTGAATGAATATCTCAAATTGCGGAAGCTGTTGTTTTCAGACCTTTTAAAGATGGTTTTGGTCTCTCCTGTCGCTTTTTTAAATCTTGAGAAGTGATAAATTTGCTAACAGTTGTAAATATTTATTATCGATATATTTTTTTTGTCAAAAACTTGATTTTTTATACTAAAAAAGTATGAATATAATTTGTTATCACTTAAACATCAAAGCTTGCTGATTTTTATTACAATTATAAAAGCTCATTGGGAGTCCAAGCACTTTTTCGGCAAAATTTAAGAGACAGAAAAGAAAATTAAGCTGAAATTTTCAGAGACTATAACTTTTATCTGAAATAAGGTTCTCTCTAATAAAGCAGCCTTTTCTAGGGCTAAAAATAGCAAGTTAACCATCTTCTACCGGATTTTTTAACATAGAGTAAAAACAATTTTAGGTGTTGAAAAATATAACGGCCGGTTGTTCTACTAGAGGGAATACTGTATACAATAAAAAAAAAGCTCACAATATAATTGTAGGATAGCCGTGCACTCGTAGTTCATTTGCCACTGAAGGAAATCTGGTGCAATCAACCTTGGCTACACGGATATTGGGATTTTTGTCTGCCAAAGCATGTCCCAAGTGTTCCCATGTAGGAGCTAGTCTTTTGCAATGACCACACCAAGGAGCATAGAACTGGTAAAAAGAAGCTCGGTTGTACTTTTATGAAAGTCTCTCTATGAACCCACTTTTACAAACCAAAAACCTTGATTCATAACCTCCAGAAACTTTTCATTCAATTCCAGCACAGCTGTTGGGATTTTAGAGCCAGCCTCAACCAAGCACAGGACAGACAATAAACTCCAGAATATCAGCAGTCTCATTTTTAGTTCATAACGTAGACACAAAAATGTTCTAAAAGAGCAGTTTTGTAATTCTAGTTCCATAAAAAAGCCTTGATCTCTCAACGCTATTATTATATTAAAATTTTTGGTTTTATGTGTTAAACATATTTTGCAAAACGACCATAAATCAGGGTACTCATATAAGTTTCGGCGGAAAATGAAGTCTTATTTTTTTATATTTTTATTATGAGATTTAAAAAAGCATACAACTGTTTAGAATCATTAAAAAGCCCAGCTTTTCCTCTTTCAAATCATATATAATGTCGTTTCTATATGGATTAAATTTCGTTACAGAAATGACCGCTTTACGACCGGCTATTTTCAAGCTTCATCAAGAGAGAAAACGCAAATGTGAGATCGTCCAATTTCTCCGAGTTGCTGAAACAACTGTTCAAAAGGCGATTAAAGGATTTGAGGAAACAGGGAGTATTGTGGATAGAGCGAGAAGAGAAAGACCGGCAAACACCGACAACCGAGAGGACCGACCAAAGATCAACTGAGAGTTGTGTCACTACGGAGGTCATCGACAAGGACATCTTTACACAAACATTTCGACCAAAAGCTTGCCAAAGAGCTCAGAATTTCTCGACTTTCCGTTCAAAGAATGCTCAGCTATCTGAAATCAAGGAAAACCGCAGAAGGACCAGCATTAATGATCATCGTGATGACAATCAGCAGTAATCATTGAGGTATGATAAATATCAAAACTCTGCTGTCAACTCAGGCAATCTTTACATTTTTTCCAACAACGCCAACAATTGAAAACCGAATCACATAGCACAAAAAGCGCGTCAACAAAATTGTCTATTTCGTCTTTTGATTTGAAAGCAACATTTTTGTTCTCTAGATTGTATCTTAACTTATGAAGGAAGATTTAATTGTGAGAATCTGGTTAGCAGTTTTATTTTACCCATACTACCTAATCTTTTTATTTTTTGTCTTACTTGTAATACTTTAAAAGCAAGCCCTTTTGAATTAAATTACAAAGATCTTAAAATATGTAAAGATTTAATTGTATCAATAATTTTCATACAATTGATGTTGGGGGGG
>BBSZ01000637.1:0-21510 GCA_000981365.1 Subanguina moxae | reverse complement strand
ATGAAACTAAAGTCTCGAAAAATAGGTGAATCACTCTATAACGATAGACTAGTGACTATGATCGGCAAGATTGAACACGAGAAGCTGACTTAAAATAGTAGAATGAACATATTAATTAATTGTATGGGCTGGCCCGATTTTGTCTGACCCGATTTTGGCGACCCGATTTTGGCGACCCGATTTTGTCCGGCCCGATTTTGTCCGACCCGATTTTGTCCGACCCGATTTTGTCCGACCCGATTTTGGCGACCCGCAATTTACCGTGTACCGGTGAAACACCTAAACTTGTGAAGGCTCCTTGCAAGACAAACCAAAAACGGTCAAGGTTTATCGAGTACTGGGGTATAGGTAAACTTTGAAAGAAATTTTGATGAAATGTCCAGACTTTTGGAGCTGTATTCTGCGGTTCTACAAGGTAAAATCTTACTCAACACAATAAGATGGATGGATTTGGTCACAAACTCGCCATGCCTCAGCTCGGCTCTACACTTGTATTCACCAGCATCATGTTTTTGAATCTTGACAAAGATGAGCGATCTCTTTATGCGTCCATTGATTTGTCTGGCTTGTGTTAGAATGCTGAAGTTCTTATTAAAATTGATTATAAACGCGTGGTTTACCTAATGGAAGGCTCAATAGGCACGCTTGCTTCGTTGATCCACTGAACAGAGTGCTCATCTGCAGCTTCGTCTCCATTGTATTCACAGGCCACTATGAATTTGAAGCCGGCCTTCACAATGTACACAGATCTTTCTCCGCCAACACCCAGTGGATCAAGGCTCAGCTCTGGAAACATGGTCCCGTTTTTAGGAGTGAAAATAGTTTGACTCTACTGCGATTTACGCCCCCATCTCGAATATTTAATAATAACTGCCACAAAATACGTGTGCCATTTGCTCCTAGCCATTTTTAGGTCCTAAAAACGGTAAAGAGAGTCGTTATGCGGTAGAGCTTAGTTGACAAAGCTATGTTTAAGATCTTTTCTTTTTTGAGTATGCCCTCAGAAAGTGGCCCCTTAATTTTCCCTTCCCCTCCGTATACAGCTCTTAATGCCCATTATTATTTTTTTTTTGGCGGGGGGGGGGGGGTTTAATACAGTTTAATACCAAAATCGTTTTTAGGTATAAATTGGTATAAAGGGGTGAAAATACACTTTTGAAAAAAAAAACATTATTGGGGGGGGCTATATCACAGTAGAGCCAATCATTTCATAGAAAGCTAACTAACTTACCATTTGTTTTAACCAGACACAACAAAGAATTGAGAAAGCAAAAGACCTGACACCAAAACAATAAACATCGGCCAGAAAGCTTCATTTGCTAAAGGCGGTTGAAATTAATTCTAATAGAAAAAATGAGAGTTCAGTCAAATGGTAAACGACCCGGTAATTACATTTGCGCTTCTTTTAATTGTCGCATTCAGCACGTACGCTTTGCCTATTTTATTCAAATTTAATAAGTACTAAAAGCAAAAGACACGTTATTACGTGAGAAGACAAAAACGGATTATCGAAGTGTCTGCAAAAGGGAAGAACCATGAGCTTGAGAGGCAGTTTGGTTATCCCCGATCAACGATTCGAGGAATTCTGGGCGACAAGGAGAGAATATTTGAGACTACAGATAAAGCAAGTGTTGCAGTCGATACAGTCGACTTCCGATAACCCGGCAATCCGGGAAGGTGCCGGCTTATTTGGGGAGGGAGAGGCGGTTACTATTTCTTGGTTGGGTCTCGGCTAACCTACCCAGATGTAGCCTAAGCCTAAGGCTTATTTATATGCCCATAAGTTAGTTTTTAGGTGTATAGGGCGGCGCGTCGATTGTGCCAATGTTTACGAAAGAACTAAAACAACATGTCTTTTCAGACAAATAACAGCCAAATAAAACAAACAACCAAAATCTAATCTCATCCAATATGGCCTGCACCACTCTTTCCCCTACCTAAATCAGCCGCCGACGTTTGCCATCCATCAAAAAAATCAAAAAGACATTTGGCGAATAAGCATTAAATCAAGTCCTTTTCCCAGAAGAATCCCAAGAATTAATATGTGTTCCCAGTCATCAACAACAACGCCGACCAAACTCTAAGATGAGAAAAGGACAGCCAGCTTAAGTAGTGAAAATTTTCCAAAATTTATAGCTAGCTCTCTAATGGCTAACAATGATGGGGTTGTTGGCGGGCGGATTGAACAAGTTGCCTCCCTATAGGGACAACAAATTATGGCTGGCTAGCTAGCTAGTTGTCCCCACCCCCGACTTCCATTTCCTTTTCCATTAGAAGAAAGAGTAGCATCAAACCACTTGAAGAGAGACCAACAATGAGATAGTTATTCTTTCTTTCCGCCGCATTCAAATGGCCTTATTATCAACTTTGGAATGTTATCTTAAAGAAATCTCAAGGAATAAACTTTAACACATGAACACAGAGTAAATTAAAGTCGGGTTTGGCAAGTAGGATTGCTGTAAAAAGGTTTTAGGTCACGGCTTGTGTGGAAAGAGCTCTGCAAAAGACCCCCCACAGGGATAATTTTGGCTTAATGTTGGTTTGGTGGTAGTGCTCATGTGAAACGTCAAGTTAAGTTACTTTTATGCTTTTATTAATTCAACTCCACGCTGGTCTTATTTTGGGCAGAAGAGTAAAACAAAAGTTTCTCAGATGAGGAGAGAGACATATTTTAAAGTGACTGATCCAACTGGCAGTTTTGGACTCTTGACAGACAGACAGACAAACATGTACCCTTCTTGTTTGCACATTTTTTCTCGTTTGTGAAGCCAAACGGCATCTGATTACGTAGACAAAAATGATAATTACGTAGACAAAAAAGACGTTGAAGATTCAAAAAGTCTTAACCTTGGGAGGGAGGGAGTGCAAACAAGAACAGTACCGACATACAATCTTTTCAATGTAAATGAGAAGACAATTTTAGTTGGGTATGATTTAGAGAATGTAGCATTTAGGTTGTATAAAGATTAAATAATAAAAAAATTACTTTCCTATCAAACAACCCGTATGATTCAATGTGAAGAATGTTGACAAGACGAACTGTTGTCTTTATAGGTCAAGCTACATTTTTAGAAACAACTTGTTTTTGTGAGCTATTGGGCTGGTGAACAATTTCTGGCGGGTTTTTTTATGCTGTTTTTTTCGGGCAATTTCCATACATTTTGGGATGCTTTTTAGTATATGGGTTAAGTTAATGCTCTGCTTTGTAAGACTAATATTTTTGTTTTTTTCTCTGAATTGTTTGGTTTTATTAATTTTTTCATATGCGGGACTGTTAGAGAGTAACAGAAACGAATGAGCTCGCCAAAAGCAGGACAATAAATTTACTCAACACCATCCCACAGCTGAATACGGGTTAGATACGTTGGCTCTATTTTTTTCAATCTTATCGGTTTCACGTCTTCTTTAACTCTCTCTCTCTCTTCAAAGTTCTTTGCAAGTGTCTTGGCAGCGTGATGGAAGGAAAATGGAAGATAATGTCAAGAAGACACATTTTTCTCACTTGACACTCCACTGTGTCTAAAATATAACAAAACTAAGCAACCTAGAAAAACCAAAATATGGGTCTTGTGGAGGAAAGCATTAGCTTTTTGAATATAAAAAAGCGATTGCCAAGTGTGTTGAGGTTAGCCAAAAAAACAGCATTTGGGAAAACTTGCTAGCACTTGCCAACCAACCCAATAAAATAGCGACGGCTAAAAACCAGGGTTTAGAAATCAAAAGAAATTAGAAAAATAGTTAAGCAAATAGGATTTATCAAAACAGCAGCTTCTATTACATCCATTAAAGAGGTTAAACATCATGCATTTTGGCACCCTCTTTGTTATCGCAGTAGTTTTCCCTGAAAATATGTTTATTTATAAATAACATTACTTGTGCGTTTAAAAGAGCAGTCATACTCCTTAAAAAACAAATTAGGCTTTTTTTAAAACTTTCCAATCAATCCACAGTTGGGTCCAACCATTTCTTTACCTCAATTTTCAACATCTTTTGCCAATTTTTTATATTGATGTCTTTAGGGCAAAAAATTGTAAGGATTCTTAATTTGCCAGTCGTTTTTACACAACTCAACAATTTTGCCTAAAAAGCCAAAATTCGATGTAGCGACACCCATTTAAAAAAAAAGTGTCGATAAATCATGAGTTAAACTTTTTAAAGGTAATAATGTTGTCTTTTTGAAAAAGAACTGGCAAATTTAGAATCCTTGCGATTTTTTGCCCCAGAGACATCAATATCAAAACAGACAAAAGGTATCAAAAATTGAGGTAAAAAAGTGGTCGGACTCAGCTGTGGACCGAAGCTTTTAGGGAGGGTCGTTAAATCGAGGGTTAACTATACTTAACTAGATCGTATGTAATGTTCCTTTGTTTCTAGAATGCACGATAACCAATTGAAAAACGGTTGGCTATCTCCACAGCTGGGTGTATTTAAAAATAGCATTTGGAGATGGTTGCGATAACCCATAAGCGTTTGGGTTCTAATTGACAACCTATGACTAGGCTGCAAAAATGTAGGCTAAAATATACCAGAGTTTCTTGGCTAGTTCATAACAGGGCTAAAACTATTAAATTAATGTCATTTTGCAGGCTTGGAGATTTTACTAGTTCTCCAGCATGAGTAGCTACCATCCTTAAGAGAAAGACACCATCCTGCCTTAGAAAATGAAAGACAAAGCGCCTGAGAGATTGTGAATCAACCATTTTGTAGCCTTCAATGCCGGTCAAGTACTTGCCAACAAAGTTGAGCTGTCTGCATTCCGCTTTTATTGTTACAGTGTCAAAAAAAAGATATTAGCAATAAAACCTGCTAGGAACGGTTGAGATAAAAACCTATAAATTGAGCTTATCAGGTTATAAAAAGCAAACCAAATCAGCTACCCAATAGAGCAATGAGCATACTGTAGCTCCAGCCAGTAGAAAGTACCAAAACCAGAGAAAAAGAAATATTTTCTCATTGAACATCTAAAAAATGTACTATTTGTATTGATCTAACTAGTAGAATAACTCTTGCTGCTTACGTTTATCATTAACACGCATTGAACCTAAAACTTGAAAATCTATGTACCGTTTCTTTACCTAAGTGGGCCTTCCCCCTTATAAAGTAGCCCCCTAATTGTCCCTTCCCTTATTTTTTTTTAAAGGGGTGGGCTATGATACAGTGGTAGCAAACTTTCTCAACCAAAAGTTTACCGTGTGCCGATGGACATTTCCTAGAACCTAAAGCATGTGTTGATGTTACACCTCAAAAAAGAATCTTCATAAACCATACTGTACCTTTACTTCAAAATCACAAAGTGTAACCCTAGGAAAATGGCCTGATTCTTCCCATTCTCTGCCTGAATGTTATAAAATACAAAAGTTCATGTTTAACTTGTCTCTACCATTCATAAGGTCATTAAGCACCTAGAAATACATTTAGACCTGTTTTCTTGTAGTGAAAAAAAAATATATGTGCACGACATACCTGTAGGCCATACCACCTTGATCGATTTCCCAGAAAAGTGTTGAGCAGAAATATCTGGCCGACAATATTTATTGTGTAGAGAATTTTGACAGAAATGTACAGAAATGTAACTGCTGCTCCACTACTCCTCGTGCAGATTATTAGGTTTAGCAGTTTTAGGCGGTTACCACCCATCTTAAATGGCATCAGCTTGTTTAGAAGGTCTCAAATTATCACAAGGCGGCATCGCCAGTCAAGCCGATTTTGTGTTTTTGCATTTTTTTTAATATTTTTAATTAATAATTAATTAATACTTTTCGTTCTAAACTCAAAATATAGCTGAAAAAACGACGAAAGAATCAACAAGATGCCTTTTTGAGGGTCTTAACAAGCTACAGTCAACTCGCGATTTAACCACCACCACCATCCTAAAAAGTTGGATCCACCGCTGGGTCCGACCATTTTTTTCCTCAAGATTGGGCAAAACCAGGTTGAATCACCTAGCTAGCTTGCTAAAATTTCAAATCCGAGAGGACTTTCTGTACAACTTGATAACAAGACCTTGTTAAAGGTAAATCCAAGTAAAATCAAGACCCTTGCAAACGTATGAACAGCGAAAAGCAAAACCTGGTGTTTGACATGCAACGCCTCCTCGACGTTCGTAGCAATGGTTTGCATGGCTCGACTCCTCGACTCAGAGTCCAGTAATCTAGAGTCACAAGCCATTTGGACTAGAGATTGCACGTGAATTCCTGCAGAAAAGGTAATTGGCTTGAGCTTTTATTATTACATGTTGAAGCTCAAAAATGGTTTAAAAAGTGTCTTCTTACCTGATTGCCAACTGAGTAATCTCCAGACAATAGTTGGCACATAAAAGAGCAGTGCTTCTAAGGCCAGTACAAAAGGCACCCACTGAAAGCGCCGAAAGTTTATTTGATAGGGTGATTCATCAAATTATCTCGAATAAATTTTTGGTACTACTGTATCATAACACACACCCCCGCCCTAAAATAAAAATATTTGAGTTTTCTGGCTATATGACCATATAAAAAGCATTTTTTGACCATTTTGAATTAATAGAGGTTATACAAAGTTTTCTTTTGGTGAGAGAGGCATAAACTTTGGGGTGGGAGGTATAAACCAGTAGGGTGGAATTTTTCATTATAGAATACAAAAAAATGTGGCCGAATCATCAAAAATTAACTGGGGAGAATATAACCATTCAGGCTGCACATACAAACAAGTTGATACAATTTACCGTATAACCTCTATTAATCTTCTCTCCTCTCTCGTCACGACGGTCGGTGGTCAACCATTTTTCACGGCTCAACTACCCAACAATTGGGTACCGACACCATACTCAAAATTTAGCAGGAATTCAGGACTGTATTTTTGAGTATGATGTCAGTTTCCAATGGCAGGGTGGTTGAGCAGTAAAAAATGGCTGCCACCGACCGTCGTGACGAGAGATGGGGGAGGATTAATAGAGGTTATACGGTAGTTGAGTAACGTCTACCTGATAATAGCCAATCTGACGATTTTCGCGTTCTGATACCTAAAAGTACTGTAATATTATGTGTTTTATTGATCGACTTTCATATTTCCTTATTTGTAAAAAATGTGCTTGTTTGGAGGCGTGAATAACCTTTTAAGTGATTTTCCCCTGACATCTCAGGCTTAATTTTTGGGAGCATCTTTCTGTCTATAGTTAGATTATGAAGATGCAGTTTAAACCAGCCTTGAAAGGAATGTAGTCGTGCAGCGGCAGAAAATAAGTGGACTGTACAAAGCAGTAGTTTTCCGTGTATTGCTCCATCGGCTCTGTGAACTAAACAAAATTTAGTAGATATATTTTTTACGTCGAAAATATGAATAGTAATACCGTAGCCGGCACCCAACACTGAATGGGGAAGCCTGAAAGAAAAAATACTAGAACAACCTTGACTGTTGGCTAGAGCATACTTTGTTGCCTCTTCCCAAAAACCATAGATACCATAAATCATGTTTTTGGTGTGCTTTAGCATCTAAGCCGTGTAGAAAACATGTTTTAGGTGGCGGCCGACCACTTTCGGATTTTTTTTGCTATAAATTGAAAAAATAAAGCTATTGGACATAGTCTTGCTTACTGGGGCCTAATTCATATAGTCAGTCACCAAGCTTGCTGCGCCACCAAATTGGGCGCAGGAGGCTTGAAGGGTTAGAGATGCGCCTTCAGACTTACCTCCGAGATGAATACCAGCTATAATCTTGACCATACGTGCATTTAGAGAGTCTTTTTGCCTTGCCTCATAAAGAAAACGAGATAAAGCATGATATATTAAGTATTTAGCTACCCTCTTAGGTTGGTCTACCTTAGGCCTCCAAGGCAAAAACATAAATTTTTGGGAGTGTTTTGGGAGAAGGCGACAACTTATACTCCGCCAATATATTTTTACGAAGCGGAAATTAGACTTGAACTAAAAGCAGAGCCTTAGCCACTATATTGTGACAGCTTCTAGCATCAAAATATTCATAACTTCTCATATCTTACCAACATATTGCTTCGTAGACACCAGGATCGCAAAAACTGAAATTGAAAATTTGCATCAATCAGGTATTATTTTTTATTGTCCTTCTATATGTTTTACAAGGCTTTATTACTTGTCTTTAGTCTTGTTGTGCATTTAATAGAAAGGTAAAGGTCAACAAAGGGGATACCGAACCTCATGTTCATTGCCATTTCTACAATTTTTTCATAGTTAATTCTGGAAGACACATATTCATCCCTCAGAGTGGTAGCGGGTAGAAAGAGCAACAGGATTAATTACCGTTTTGGAAGTCTTTATACCAAAATGTGAGACTGAAGGCCAGTCTAAAAGCGCCTGCCCTGTGTGCAGTGTGCGGAAGGGCCCATAGCTTCACATTCCGTTACAAAATTGAATTTGGCGCCTGTTGCTCTTTGTACCTAACTCCATTTTAGTTCCGCTTTTTCAATACTCTTAGGCATACAACTAACTAAGGCTTAGGGTAGGCAAGCGCAGGTTAGCTGTAAACTGGTGCATACCCTGTTTTACCTAGGTTTAGTCTTTCACGACTAACCTACACTGGTCTAGCCTAAGCCTTATGGCTTCGTCGTATGTCTAAGAGTAGTGAACATACCATTTTCAAAGTTGCCTACGTTGGTCTCCTTGGAAAGCGGCTTTTTTAAAAATCGTTTTAGCATGTTTTTAATTGCTTAGGAGCGGCTATAACTTTTTATACTTTATGACTCGTGAAAAAATAAGAGTAGGAGGAGCACGGATGCCTCCTACTATAAGGTCAATATCTTTTACCCGTTTTTTAAACATTTTCAAAAAAGAAACTTGCAAACAGCCCTTTTTAGCCAAACTTTGAGGCTACCCAACAAGACTTCTCCAAACTAATGACATCAGATGTTTTATGCATTTAAATGTTCCTCTTTACTCCTTTCCAAGTCTTTACAAAAAGAACATCCAGGAACTGCATAAACTAGGCCATTTGCCTGCTCTGCAGCCACATACGATTAATTGAGCTAAGCAGCCAGTGGTAAAAGCCACTTTTAGCTAAGCGCAATTAACTTCAATTGGAACAACAACAGCAGCGGACATTTGGTTCATCCACTACCGCTAGTAAACAAAATCCCTTCCTCAAGCAATCAATCATCACCTCTTTTTATACATTTTTAGAAGCCTATATCTCCTTCTCCAAAATTCCTTTTCCCTTCCATAAAAGCATACTCAAAATGTCCAGTCTCAATATTTTTTTGCCATTGATTTTTGTGGACTTTCCGCCCTCCTCTTTAGACACATATATATGGTATTCAGAAACGTAGACAGGCGTAGAAATACGAAAAAAAACTAAACCTACCAATAATTATGGAGGTGGTGTAATAGTAGTTGAGTTTGTCAATGATGTCATCGTCCACGTGGAACTGGATGGACTTGACGGCACTGGCGAAGTAGTACAGAAGCATGGCTCCCTTTGAGGAAGAGCACTGAAACAAACATCCAATTTTTGGACTTTTCAAATGCACTTAATGCACTTTTTCTGCCCGTTTTGCGACTATGACACGGAACTATCTCGAATTTCAAAAAGGGTCAATTTTGTTCCATTATGTTGTTCGAAAGCAACTCTTTTAAAATGTGTTTTTGTAGTTGTTCAAAAAATTTTGGTTGAATTGAGATCCAGCTAATTAAATTAAGAAACAAAATCGGTATTTGGAAAGTTTGTCTATTAGATGACCTGCCAATGACCTTTTTATTTCTTAACAACGCTAAAGAGCGTAAATCCTAAAATTTAGCAAACATGGGTAATATATGACTAAAACACTGTTTTGAGCAAAAGATTTTGTCGGACATATGCCCAAGTAGGGTTGCATCTTATTGAATATGTAAGAGGAGGGGATTTGCGAAAGCAAATCTATACCGTGAGTCTAAAGTATGTGTACGGATTTGAAACCTGATCAGACTCGTGCCGAAGGATTGTGACACGAGTGTCAAAGAGACCGAAATATCCTCAAAGGACTTTTTGAACGGACGGATATCAACTGCCGACAATTTTTGTGTTTAAAAAAAATACTAGACTGGTATTAAATATTTAAAAAAGCGGTTGGCAGTTGAACAAATTCTTTTCTGCACAGCTTAATATAGGCTCAAAAGACAATAAGGTTTTTAAATACACTTTTTTACATATTAAGCATGACAGATATTTAATTGTAGATTAGAGGTTGACTATTCAAGGTAGTGCTTAGTCATAGTTTAAATGTGTTAAAGATAACTAACTGGTTTACCTCTTTTTTCTCCAGGAGTAACCGTTCTCTTTATATGTTGAGGTAAAGGTAACAATTTTAGCAATGAGTATTTGAGTAGTCACACATTAGCCTTCCACTTAATGATTCACTTTTTTTTTTGATTTCTGCCGGGACTTTCTGCCCAGGCGCATGATACTGGAGAAGAATTGTGGGCAGTAGAAGAGGAAAGGCACACCTTGTAGACTAACTAAAATGTACAATATATTTAATCTACACAAAAAAATTTAGGTATAGACCACAAAAATATCACGAGAAAATACTATTTTAGGGTGGTATAAACCTAGCAATAGCAAAAAGACCAGCCAATGCCTTTAGAAACCAACATATGCATGTATCAGAATAATGGGCTGTCCAAAAAGGCAAGCGTATTAATGTAAAGCTATGATTTAGCTTGTAGAACCAGTGGAATGGGATTAATAAGTCAAGCGGAAGACTGGCCTACGACACCGCAGAATTATAACAAGAGAACTGGCTGGCCAGCTTTTTTTGGAAATGACTTAAAAGAGTGACTTGCTCAGAAACAAAACATTTAAAATTTAATACATTTAAAAAC
Source organism: Subanguina moxae (assembly GCA_000981365.1). Lineage (NCBI taxonomy): Eukaryota > Metazoa > Nematoda > Chromadorea > Rhabditida > Anguinidae > Subanguina > Subanguina moxae. Next base: position 10,708 of record BBSZ01000637.1, on the reverse strand, counting down.
TCCACCTCTATACTAATTTATATACGCTAAAAATGATTTTAAAGATAGCTTTACCATACTTCCATACCGGAAAATGGGTTTTTTAAAAAAGAAAAAAATTGGCGTTATTGTAACATACTCCCTTCCCCAATAAACTCCAGGCCGCTGTCGCTGCCGTCGCCCCCGTAATGGGGCGAAGGGGGGTTGAGAATTAGAGATGCGTGCACAAACATATCTGTGAGATAAACTGGAGCAAGATTTTTGAAAAATAAATGCATTTAGAGCCTTTTTCGCCATAGTGAGAAAAACATGGTGAAAGGGCGAAAAAAATTGCACAAAAGGGTTGCAGAAAGGGGTGGGGTGGGGGGTGTATAATCTAGTAGAGTCAAATTTAGTTACTTTTATAAAAAAAGAATATTAACAATTTCAGTAGTCATAGAGTTCAGTAGAGTTTCCACAACAGGCCATATACTTATCCATTCACTCGGCATTTGTTTTAGTCCAACGAAATTTTATATTCCCCTAAGGTTTAAGTACCAACTTCTGCAGCTTTTTTAATTCAAATATTGGAATTTTTAAAAGCAGAATTGAAAAAATAAAAGAGTCTCGGCAAATTTCCAAAATTATTGCTTTTTGTCCGTTATCTGGATCTCCACTCAATTATGTCAAATCGAAAATACGTCTAAGCAAGACCTTTTTGTGATAATGAGCAAAAAGTCTATATTTCCGCAAGTAATACTCTGATTTTTTTTTATATTTTGGCAACTTTTCCTTTTCCATTTGTACATCATTAGTCAATTGCACCTCCAAAATGAATAAAAAAAACATCTAGGAAGAGAAGGTTAGGACTTTATAAACTCATCAATCAGAAGAAAAAAGAGGAGCTCTAGCCCAACCATCATTACTGGAGGCGGCAGCACTCATAGGCAGGAGTTTCATAAGCAGCCACCTTAGCTCATAGCCGATCTCTCTTTTATTAGCTCAAAAACAATTAATAACTGCAAGGTTTTGCTGCTCATCTCCTTCTTGCCCGTTCAAGTGAGCCCTAACACCAGCAACAAGAGCAGCAGCAGGAGCAGCAAAAAATATATGTGAAGGAAGGAAGGAAGCAAAGAAGGCATATAAGCACTAGTCCAACGTCAAGAGCAAGGGCATCAGCATATAGCTGGAGACTCTCTTCAAGAAGACAGGAAAGGGTCCTCCTCCTCTCAAAACAACAACCAGCAGCAGCAGAAGTAGGGGTCCTGAGGGCAAACCAGTCAATGAACAGGCCAGACTCTTTGCACATGCCTTCAAGGACTGGAAAAGGTCTAGGCTTTGTCTTTTCCATTTCTATTCAAGTCTAAAACAAAAAGCTAGACAAGAGTAGGCGAGGGTGAAGTATTTTTGGGTGGAAGGAGAAAACCCCTTCTAACTCCTGATTATCCTGCCTATATAAACTCTTCACGATCTTTTAAAGCAAAGGGACTATAGGACAAAGAGGAGAGGGAATAGGAAGAAGAAGACCACGGCGACTGGTCTGCGGCTTTGGGTGGCCTATAGATGCACATATCGATCATCTTTTTTTTTCTTGCTGGTTCGGCCTGAGGCTGAAGGTTGGCACACTTTGTTTGAGGTTTGTTGTTCCTTTTTTGGAGAATAAAAGACAATTTTTTTTTGGAAAAGAGGATAAGTTAAAAAGCTTTTCGGGAAAAGGTCCTCTTCTTATTTTTTTGGAGGCAAAACATAACTTCAAAGAGGGTAGTGTGACATTTTATTGGTAGATTTTCTCTGAATGTAAAAAAATGGCTTCTAAGAAAATAAAATAGCCGAAAAAAGTTGCACAATGCACAGGCTTTGTGCAAAAAAGATGACTCAAAAGAGGTGGAAAAAAGGGGCGGTTTCGAAATAAATTACCATTTTTAAAGGGATGAAAGGCTGTATAGGGAGGGGAAGGGACAATTAATGGGTCACTTTGTAAAAATGACTACTCAATCATATTTTTTATTGGGAAGAAGGGCCGTATAAGGGGAAGGAACAAGTAAGGGGTCACTTTCTAAGGAGGGCCCACTCAGGTAAAGAGAAGATCTTGAACATAGCTTTGTCAACTGGGCTCTACCGCATAAAAAATTGAAGCAGGGCAAAAAGTGCTCTAGATGTATTTATTTCTCAAGAACATTGCTCCAATTCATATTGCAGGTAATCATGCATCCAGAGCTATTCTCGAGTGATTTATGTCTCAGGTATGCTTGTGTGCGCACCTTAACTCCAAGCCTCCATCGCCCCCGTAAGGTGGCGAAGGGGGCTTGAGACTTTTTATACTAAAAAATACTTTTTGCTTTGTGATAAAAGAAGCAAAGAGGCTATAATGTTCACCAAGTTGAATTTTTTTTTTGCCTTTTCCTCCTAAAATAAATATTATATTGTGGAAGGCTCTTAATTCCCAAACTTGGATCGTATTTCCCACACTCCTTATTCAGGAGTCTAGGCCGAGTGGCCAAGAGAAGGAGGCAAGAATAAATTGGTGGAGCCAGCAAGACCAATCCTTTGTTTTGGTGAAGTAAAATATTTCAATTTCCAGTTTTCTGCTTTGAACTGGCTTCCAACAGAAATTGACTTAGGAAGCAAAAATTTTTAGACCTTAAATATCTATTATTTATAACTTTTTTTAAGCAACAATAGATATATCAATCATTTCTGTAGAAGAAAACAGAATAAAAATTCAGAACATAGTCATGATGTTCTGGAAGTTAGTATGCGAAGTCACTCAACAAAAGACATGTCAATAAAAAAGACTCGTTGTTGAAAATTCTCTCTAATCGGCAGACTAATCAATATGTACCCCCATCAATGAAAAACTTGCTAACCGACAAAAGTTAGCAACATAGGAAGTTTGGACACTAACCTAGCCTACTACCACACAAAATTAGGATTAGCCATAGGCTTAGGCCCAGCTTATACCAGTCAAACGCAACTATATTCATGATTTGGCCCTATTTTAGAAGAGCATAGCTTTCTGCTTTGGTCTGACTGTTTTTTACATTTCCAAACGCAAAGTAAGCCTTAACTTAGGTTAAAATGGTAGGCCGAGCCTATACTCGTACTGTGTCTACGGGTAGCTAAGCCTACCATCTGAGCCTAAGGTTAAGGCTTACTTTGGCTTTAGAAATGTGTTTAATTCGGCCTGTTGAATGGCTTGCAGCTGCAAAATGACAACTTTGAGGTGATAAAGCATATTTATTGGAAAGTTTTTAGGGCGGCAGTAGCCACCAAAAACAGAAAGCCAAAAATTTGCATATAAATGAAACTAGAAGAAAAGCGGCTTTCTTTCCTGCTGCCAACAAAATTCAATTAGTTGATTGAGGCGGTGTACCAACAAAAAGTCTTGCTCTTAATGATGACAAGCTAGAAAGGCAACGGCAATAGTGGACAGCCCACTGCTGCCAGCTTCCTTGCGCTTTCTGCATTAGGGTTTAAGACAATAGGGAGGTGCAAGAGAATAACAGGCTGCCTGACTACCAGGATGTGTGGTTGAGTCGACTAATTTGTGCATACCACAAGGAATAGAATTAACATCCCATTTTAAAGCTACCAATATCCTTGAGTCCAGTAAACTCAAAAGGCCACTTACAAATCATTAAAACAAAACAATAAATCATTCAGTTGTCTAAACTGGTTTATTGAAATTTTTTTCTGATGCATATCCCTCAAATGATGACGTAAACTTGATATTTTACATACCGCTTTGATGCCACGTGTAAATAAAATATGTTTGACTCTATCGCCATTTTGCTTCAGGCTTCAAAAATAGAATTTAGTTAAAAGGGGCTTTTTTTAAAGCATAATTGTTGAATATATTTGACTAGTTGAACGCAAACGGCTGTAAGTGACAGATTTGCGTTGAGAACCACAAAGTGGAGAAACGTGAAAAAAAAGTGCTAAATGCTGTGTATTATTCATTCGTATTAAAATTATTGATTTCAAATTAGAATTTAGAAATTTATGGTTTCAAGGAATGCTTAGATAGAAATGATCTAAAAAATAAGTAATGATACTATTGGGTTGGTGCATAATTAACGTCGGTTTTTTACCAAAAAATGTGTTTATGGCATTGTGTTTTTGACCTACGTTCTGTTGTTGTCTTCTGGGCATGTTATATACCAAAATGTAGCTTATAATATAGGCGGGAAGTATTTTTTAGTAACGTCAACTTTTCTTTGGGTCTCTAAGAACAGAAATAAAAGACTAGAGAGAGGAAAATAAATAAATTTATCTGTGATTCATATCATTAGCCACTGCTCCAGCTAATAAGCAAATAAAAAGAGCCCAGCATAACAAATATCAGTTTTTTCCTTTAAACCACTTGGGGAAGTCCGACTTTGGTGTAGAATATTTTGAATAGTCAACTGGATGAGTAGGAACATCTTCTTCTTTCTCATTTTCATTTTGCTCTGTTTTTCCCGAAATCATAGAAGCAAATCTTTTTGCTGCAGAAACTGATTCATTCGATCCTTCCGTATTCATTAATGTGTGTTCGAACGGAATAAAATCAGTGTTGACAGAGAGCCTAGAAGTAGGTTTGATAAAATAGTGCAGTCAATTGAGTCAAATGACATTTGATGCACAGATGGTATTCAAAAACATGCACAACTTTTGAGGAAGCTAGTACTTTATACATCATTCTCGTAAAGACCGGTTTTTACCTGTTTTGGTGCATATTGACCACTGAAACATAAAGAGTGGTCAAAACTGAATTTCTACTAGACAATAACTAACATAACTAACGGTTGGTGCTGGTACTGTATTACTCCAAGCCGCCGTAAAGAGGCGATGGAGTATTTTTTTTTTTTTGGGGGGGGGGGGGGTGGTAATCCAGACTCCTAACAATTTTTGCCTGGTTAAAATTGAATAGAATTTTATTCACAAGTGAACACTTGCCTCTCTATTTTGCTTTTTGTGCTATCATTAGTAAAATTAATTTTAGGATGGACGTCTCCAAATACAACCAGTGCATCGGCAGCTGGGATACGCCGCTAATTTAGATGGAGAATAAGACATGTAGGCGGACCACTTTTTTATGTGTTTCAGAAAAACGCCCAAAACATTGGTTAAAGCCAGTCTTTAGGAAGACGACATATAATTTACTCCAACTTTTCCAGAAAGAGTAGAAATGGTCTCTTTGACTAGAATACAGATCTATATAGGGTACAGTTATGCGGGAGGCACAAGAGTATATACCCTGTATTGAGAGTCAATTGTAGCCACAGAAGTGTTGAGAACAAAGCAAGAACTAACCATTCTTTAGAGATCTGGTCTGCCAGAGACACATCTGTTTCCTTTATTTTGCTTGTAACACACTGCAACAACTGCTCTAAAGAACCATCAGTAAATGTGTGCACAGTAATTTTGCTCATTGGCGCGATTCCAGCCTCCATTAGACTCTTCTCACTATGGTCAGTCAGAGGGTGGCGGAAAAGGTACAGGTTAAAGGCACAATTATGTTGCTGAGCACTGGATAGCAAGTCAGTCACAAATTCAAACAGATGAAACACTAAATGTATAGAAGCTTGGCAAAAAACCACAAGAATGAATTAAGAAAATCACCTGGTTCATTGGAGAAGAAAAGAGCTTGCACAATGAAGGTATTGTCAAAAGAAAGACGAATTACAGTGTGCTTGTAGGACTCAGCTTTTCGCTCACGGTTTTTGTTCTCCAGAAAACTACGTGGCAGGAATGGACGATTGGCTTCCAGGGCTCTTAAACTTGTATGGTTTTGAAAGAATTTGAAGAAAGAATCAACTGACGATTGTCTGACTAGATCTCTCTGTCGATACTTTAGGTCTTGAGTCGTTTGTTCAAAGAAGTCGTCAGATTCTTCTTCTTTTTCTATTGCCAAGTTTGCGCTTGAGAAAGAGATGAAGTAACAAACTGCATTTCGGTTGGCCTTTTCGCTGCCTCTGCTAGAGTTTTGTTTACTATTTTCCATGGAAAAAGATCTTTAAAAAAGCTGTTTGAGTTATAGATCTTAACAACAAATATCCCAACCCCCCACCCACCCCTATGCCTTGAGAGACCAAGGTAGACAGCCTTGTAAATAATTTAAGTGATTCTCACCCCAGGTACTACTACACTTAGGCATAAAACTAAGTTCTACGCTTAGGGCAGGCCAGTGCAGACGTGTATACGTTTCTCTTGTGTATGTTTCTACCTATCTTTCTCCTAAGCTTAGTGGTTCATGGCTAACCTACGCTTGCCTGTCCTAATTCTACTTCGAAATTTTCAAAAACTCAATTTTTGACAAGAAAAAGTGTGGAAAACAATCTTTTTATCGTTTTTAGCGTATAAGGATTGGTTAAAACGGTAAAAATTATTGAGCCGAGGAAAGGGGTATTCGTTGCTAAGGCAAGTTATCTTATCAAATAAGAAAAAAAAAACTCTAATAAAAAACGCATGTAATAGGAAAATCGATTACTTGCAACTTTTTTATCAAAAAAATGTGAAAGATAAAAGATAGATATTATAAATACTTTAAAAATTTTACATATTGCCACACAATTTAGTTGACAAAATACATTTGAAAGGAAATTTGTGTGGTTGGTATCAGTTTCATAACTTTATACCTCGAAGATTTTACGATCCAAGTGCTGTATTTTGACTGTTTCAGTGCGTTTGTGCGTAACCAAATGTTTGAAATGACACACACAAAAGCCAAAGTTTCAAGTAATAACTGCAAAACTTGGATCAAATTTTTGGATTCTACTGGATTATACATCAAACAACTTCTACTTCTCTGTGGGTTCACTGTTTGTTGACACGTCGACAATAACAAGAACTAGAGTAAGGTTTATAAAGTTTATATTGTTATTCAATGTATACATGTATATTTTTGTCCGCTACTGTAATTATAAAGATTATACAAAAGATTGAAGAATCGAATAATAATGGCCGAGCAAAAAGAAATGCTCCTCGTCGTGTTGCTCCTAATGCTGCTCCTGCTGCAGAAACTGGCAATGATGAAGGATCAAGAAATATTTAGTCAATCAAGAGTAAATGACTGACTTTGGATATTGCAATTTGTCATTTGTTAGTTATGCAAAGTGTGCAAAACGCAACCAAAAACTCAAGTGACCATGCTTTTTACTGCTTTATGTTGTTGTGAAATATACAAATCTACAATTGAACATAAATAAACTGTTGATATAAAACACTGCTTTCTTCTGTTCTGTAGTCCTCTTACACTGGCCTTTGCTAATCTATAAAGACCTATGGAGAGGGGACAATTGGAAATATTGACCCCATATTACTGCCATGGTGGTGCTATGGCTGGGAAGTCCTGTAACATATCCCATACCCACCCGATGGTGCTGCAACTGGTTTCCACGTCAACAATAGCCCGAAGGACCAAGGCAAAAAAGAAACCAATTCTTTAATAGGGCCAACTTTTCTTCCAAGAAAATTAATAATTAGGATGGCGCTGATTATAGTGGCCGGCCACTTGGGGTGCCACCTTTTTCCAGAGATGGGCGGTAGACACAGACGGAACTGAACGGTCACACAAAGCATCCAACAAATTTCATATTGTTTGATTTCTTCTTATTTAAAGGGGGTACACTCGATTTTTTTGGTCATAAAAATTAGAAATTTTTGGCTTGATATCTATTTCCGAATACAACATTGGTTTTAGAAGGAAGGATAGAGGCAGAGAAAAAAAATTAAAGCTGCTGTTCATAATGCCTAGGCCACATCCTTGCGGATGGTTTAGAAAGAGACTGACTCTACTCCACGTCCCAATTATCAGTCTCTAGTCTACACATCTGGTTGAGTTCTGCCACTTTCTGGGTCCATTTTTAACTCTTCTCAGCATCTTTCAGTCTCTTTGCATACATGTATCTTGATTTTAGACTTCTTTTAAGCAAACAGCTCACTTAAATAGTTAATTTTGTGTGTTCATTCAGAAAGAGCCATTTACTTTTTGTCATATTCATTATTTCTTTACGATAAGCACTTATTGTTGTGCAAGTAAACATTAGAACTTATAAGTCTTCCGATTTGGTAAAGGGCACGATGACCATATTTTTATGTCTAATTTTTTCCCATGTCTAATTGCTGACGGCTTTGCTATTATCTAAGGCGACTCTTTTCTGTGAAATGCCGTGTTTTAGAAGACATCTGACGCTTTTTAGAAAATCTTGGGCATAGCCGCTTCATTCCCCGAACTTTCTACTGATTTTTACATATGACTATAACATACAAAAGTATTAATTGAAATTGTTACTGATTGGCTTAGGGGCCTTTTATTTCTTATGTGACACTACTCCAATTTATTTTGTTTTGTCTTGAGTTAACACTTGCAAAGCTTGTGTGTTTTGTTTTCTGCGTCGAAAATGGGCCTTAGCAACATAAATTGCACCTAGGAGTCTTCTTCATGTCTTTCTGCCGTGAAGCGGCCTTTTGATTGGCGGAAAATGTCACAAAAGAGGTCAAAGGTCTGCGTACCTTAGTAATCAATTTAGAAGAAGATGTTGACCAGCAAAGCAGCAGCAGCAATATTGTGCTTGGCTATCATTTGCCAACTAGCTACACACTCAATAAATAGTCAAGAAATTCACAACCCAGACCTGACAGAGTTTGATTTAAGCAATTTAGAAAAACTGGCTGTAAATAATGTTGAGGGAGAAAAACAAGTAGAACCACTAAGCACAGATAAAGCACCGCTTAATATTGACCAACAAGAAATTGAAGAGGAAAAGAGAGCATTAGAACAAATGTCTAAACCCGATTTTGCAAGTCTAGAGGAATTATTCGACCCAGCAAGCAAACAACCAGAAGAACCTAGACAAGTTGAGAATTCACCGAAAGCAGGGTCGCAACTAGAGAAGTTACCAATGAATGGGACAACGGCTGTTGAAAAGGAAGAAACACCTTTTAGTGCCAGTATACAAGAAGCTCAATATACTTCTCAAGATAGTTCCCTAGTAGGCAAGAGTCTAATACATCAAGACAGCAGCTTATCTCAGCATCAAGAAAGTCCTTTACTTAGCCATGAAAACAGCCCTTCAAATCATCACCTTCATGACCAGTCAGGACATTATCCTGTAGGAAAGCCTTCTTATGCACATAACCTTTCGCATGGAGACCATAGAAATTCCTATGAATCTGGCATGCCACACTTTGCTGAACATGATAGTCCCACAAAACATAGTGTTAATGACAAAAGAGCCTCCCACAACACGCTCCATGCATCTGTAGCTCCAAAGGAAGCACATAAAATAAAAGAAATCATTTTAACAGCTAAAGAAGGTAAAAGGAATAAGGTGTCGGATCTTAGACAGCTTTTTGAACAAAGTGCCAACAATAATCAGCCAGACTCGGCAATATCAGTGCCAATCAAGCTGATTCCTTTGATGACTGAACACATCAAGTGTAATGTCTCTGGCGTTGTTACTATTTCCTATCTTACCGATAACAAGTCTGAGCTCAAGTTCAGCAAAGAGGAGGAAAAGCTGGTCAAGTCGTTTGAGAAATACATCAGAGATGCGCATAAACTGCCACAAGATGTGATCACCCAGCAGTTAGTCAACGCCAAATGGTCGATGGTTGTGTTGAAATTTTTTATGCGTGCTTTCTACCGCCTTAAAAGGCACATAGAGTCTGATAAAAGAGAAGAACTAAAGGGTACACAACTAAAGCTGTACATAGAAGCACAAAAACAACTGAAGAAGTTTGAGGTTGACTATAAAGACAGTAAAAGGCACTTAAAAAACCACATGAAAGATTTTGAGGTGTTGACCGAGCAGATAATTAGGAAAAATATGTTTTTGGAAGATCATGAGGGATCAATCAACTTTAACAATTTGCCGGCTGTAGATCTTCAAGCATTCGCTACCCTTGAGTCGCAATCTTACTTTAAACAAGCTCCAAAAATGTGCCAAGGCAAGCAGACCGACTTGAAAGACCAAAACATGTGTACTATGGTCTACTTGATGGTTTCTGCTTTGTCGGACATTGTTGTGGGGAAACATAGTATTGTTATTTGTTTTTTGAACGAAGGAAACATTCCTTGCCTTACTGACACTGTAGACAAACTAAAAAAGTTGCACACTGAACAGGTAAGCTCTACTTTTCTGTAAGTTGTATGCAATAGCACTGGCGGTGTTTAAATTAAATAAACCCTGACAATAACTCCTTTAAAGGTAGTCTAAAGTATGGGAGGATTATGTTAGACTTGAGCTAGAGTTTGTTGACCAACAGCAATACAACACATCTAATTTAGGTATTGCACCAACTAAAAATAAATAAAGACAAAGGAATCAAAGATGATAAACTTCTGGAATTGATCAACTCTGAATGGGCTAACAATCTTTTACATCAACTCGGCGACAAATACCAAAAATTAAGACATGAATTTCCGATCAAAGGTGATGAACACACTAAAATGGACAGTCTCCACAAAGAGTTGCTTGTTTTGAAAAGTGATGTGGAGGAATACCATAAAAAAATCGAGAACAATAAAACAAAACACGAGCCGATAGAAGTCAAAATGGAAGAGTTCTTTAAACATCATTAAACCAAATCTGATAAAAAAATATATGACTCTATTGGATTACAGTAAACTCTCGATATAACGGCCCCCCTCGGGACCAGGCTTAGGGGGCCGTTATATCGGGGGGGGCCGTTATATCGGGGGGTGGGGGGAGGGCCGTTATATCGAGTTTATCTTGACAAAAATATCAAAAGGGGCCGCTATATC
>BBSZ01000633.1:0-10477 GCA_000981365.1 Subanguina moxae | reverse complement strand
ATAGTTATTCAATAACTATTTATTCATAGTTATTCAATAACTATTTATTCATAGTTATTCAATAACTATTTATTCATAGTTATTCAATAACTATTTATTCATAGTTATTCAATAACTATTTATTCATAGTTATTCAATAATTATTTGGTACTACTGTATTGTACCCCCCCCCCCTGCATTGTGTTTTTAATCCACTTTTTCCAGGTGTCTCTCAGGCAGCTTATCAACCAAATTGTAGCTAAGACAATAAGCTACAATTTAAGTAGTAAGTTACCTGAGAGACACCTGGAAAAAGTAGGTCAAAAACACAATGCCAAAAACACGATTTTGAATCAGGGGGTGGGGTATTAGAGGTTTTACGGTATACATAGTTATTCTTTTTTTTTTAATTTTCAAAAATGCACACTTTCTCTGTGACGCTTAAGTAGATTAGAGCCTAGTGTTGGATACCAGTTGAAGAGGCGATTTTCCACTGCTTCCTGCGTCAAAATGCCAATGGTGTTGAGAGAAAGACCAGTACCTCCTCCAGCAAGTGCCAAACCCAAATGGCTAGCCCAAGTGGCCTCATCTAAAGGGGTGGACATGCCGAGAAGACTGAGAGAAGTGTTCTCAACAAATTGCCTCCAAACCGATTTGTCGCCTAAAGCCATTGGAGGAGGGATAATAGGCAGGGAGAGGTTGGGCAAGCAGCTGCTCAACAGACAGTCAAACAAGACTTTGAGGAAGGCATTGGGTTTGGGGCTTGCAGCACCCATGAAAAGACCCTTGTTTACTCACGAGGTCTTACAGACAGGCGGGTTGTTGAGCTCTTTGGGGGTTTGGTCTGCACATATAACACTTTTTTCTCTCAATTACTGTATTTTGTGCAGTTATAAAGCTTCCAGTAGCTATTTTCAAAGCTTATAGTTAAACTCAATCTCAAGGACAACTTGAGTCTACTAAACTAGAGTCCCCCTTTTTATCAAAATTTGTGAAACCAATCATATGTTTTGTAGATCAGCGAGAGCACAGAGTGAACACTGTGCCGTCCCACCACCAACCAGCCTCGCATACCACCTCCTCCAGACCCTCTTGTGCCCAGCCCACTTGTTCGCCAGTTGCAGCACCTCAATTTCGCCACCCAACAGCCAGTCCCCATCATGGAGGCATCACAGCTGTGGGCACTGTGCCCCACTACAACAGCAGCATGCACCAAATGACCACAAACAAAGCTCAGCCAGCCAAACAGCAACAGCAGCACAAGTTGAAGGAGAGCAAAAAGACCAAAAAAGGGGACAAAAGGCCGAAACACCGCAAGGAGGACATCAGCAACCCTACTGATTTTAAGTGAGCTGTTTATTTACATAATATTCCCGAGTGTGTGTGTATCTTCCTCGGTATAACTTCTAGCCTTTTGGCGGTTTCAATCTGGCTTCTGAATATGAAAATCCTTTTTTTTTAAACTTTGCCATTTTATGGCTCTATATTAGAAGTGGCTATTTTTTTTGTCTTGATCCGTCTTGTTTTTTGTATAAAAAAATAACGGGGCTAAAGTATGGAACAGGCAGCTCAGTCAACTCTAGAACAGCACGCAGTCTGTTCTAGAGTCGACTGGAATGGCTATCTTCGTTATTTTTCGTAAGCCCAGGAACTACACTTAGGCATACAACTAAGGCTTAGGATAGGCCAGCATAGGGTAGCCGTGAACCACTAAACCTAAGCTTTGGATCCAAGTCTAAGCCTAAGCCCATTCCAGCGTAGGTTAGCCGCGAATCAGTGTATAATATTTCTTGTTTCACCTAAAGCTTAGTGGTCTGCGCCTAGGCTTAGGTCTCCCCTTGTGCTTAGTCTCAGGTCCAATGCTTAGGCAAAATGTCGACTTTCCAAAAACCGACTTCTTACAGAACCAAATTGCTATTACCCACAGCAAAGATAAACAGAATGCTGATTTGCAGGCACTTGGCCCACGTTGGGTGGGATCAGGACGGAGGTTTTAGTCGACAGGTGTACAACCATGAGCCACTGGAGGGACTTGTTAGGGACTTGTTGAGAGCAGCTGGTGAGTGGTCTCCTCACAAGATTAACTATGCAACTAATCCACACTTCAATTAATAACTTTGTGCTGAAACAAACATTGTTGCAGGCCAGAACCCGGACCACTTTGACAACCCAGAAGACATCAAATTTGTCTACGAATTCCTGGAAGAGAGGGGTATAGACCGACAGAACCTGCAGCAGAATAATGCCGCCACTTTCCCTCCCAACACCTACTCTCACAGTCAACCGTTCAACTACTCCCAAAGGTGGGCTGGTTGGTTTGACTACTCTAGATGTATTGGGTTGGCAAAATTTTTTTTTCATTTTTTTCTCGATTGAATATTTATTGAACTTGTCAACTTGGCAGTCCATTTGAATGCTATAAATACACAGGAAAAAATTAGTAATTAGAAAAAACAAATTCGCAAATAGTTAATTTAGGAGTGTATCCATGGAGCAACATGCAGTGGCACCTCCTCAAGTGCCGCCCAGTGTTCGTAGAGATGTGTCTGCTCCCATGTACGCTGCCAAACAACCACCCCCACCCAGACCTCCCCCTATGGGCAATGCAAGCCATGGAAGACCTCTGCCACAGGTTTGTTGAAAAAATTGGGGATAACCTTGGCAACCTTCAAAGCACTAAGTCCAATTTCAGCCTCCTGCTCACATATCTGTACATCAAAAAAGAGACCAGGCCGGTTTTCACCACTCATCCAATGTTGGAGGTCGGCAGTTGCCTATGCTGCCAGCTGAACACTCCAATGGAACAGTTGCTCTGCCCAGCAGCAGTCATCGCCCACCCCCTCCACCTGCCCCTCCTACCAGCAGCAATGTAGCTGCTCCAGTGGCCAGCAACGTGCCTCCTCCTCCACCTCCACCACCACCTAGCCTGTTGCAAGGCCCAACAGCAGATAAAGCGTCAGTGCCCAAGCCACCGCCACCACCTCCACTCAAAATGGGTGGAGCAGGGGATGGCAGGTCGAACCTGTTGGCACAGATCCAAGCAGGACCTAAACTCAAACATGTGGATGCCCTTGCATCTGACAAACAACCAGTTGCCACCAATCCACCCAACACTAGAGACAATATGATGATGCAGATCAAGCAAGGCACTCAACTGAAACATGTAAGTGGGTAGGCAGTAAAGCAGCGGTCCCAGCAGGGCTTTGGTGATGACAAGGGGCATATAAGCTAGGGTCGACTATAGCTCAAAATATTGCTCAGAATCTCAGCTAACCAACAAGCCCAACCGAATGTGGTTCTGACTTCAGGATCGTGAGTTATGAACCAAAATAGGGAAGGGTCTTCTCTGTCGTATACCTGTACTGTAAACTATTCTTTTTTTTTGTGTCATGTCAATTGCTTGTATGTTAGAAGTGGGACACATTTTGTGAAGTTATAGCATGAGAAATCGATTTGAAAAATTTTCAGCACAATTTCAAAACCAACAAACACACTAATTCAACCATTGAAAGCAGAAAACCATAGGAAATAGAGAGAACCCGCTGGGGACTGGACCTTACGGGGGCGAGGAGGGCTTGGAGTCAAGCATACCCTAGACATTAATTACTCGAGAAGCAGCTCTGGATGCATGAAAATAGCATGCATCCCAGAGCTTTTTTATGTGGTAGAGCCCAGTTGACAAAGCTGTGTTCAAGATCTCTTTTGCTGAGTGAGCTCTCCTTACAAAGTGGCCCCTTACTTGTCCCTTATCCTCCCTATATAGCCCTTCATCCCTTAAAAATGGCCAAAAAATGCTTCTTATATGGTCACTGTACCTAGAAAACCCAAGCACTTTTTGGGGGAGAGCGTGGGGTATAAAGGTGGTTATAAACTTTTGGGAGGGGGGGGGGGCATATGATACAGTAGTACTCTTTTTTAATTTTCAGGTGGATGCGGGCGAATCAGAAAACCGCAAATCCGTCACAGCCATACAAGACTTGGGTGGAATAGCTGGTGCTTTGGCCAGAGCACTAGAGGAACGCCGCAAAAACATGATGAACTCTGAAGGTAACAACACATTTTCCTTTTTAAATAACACATTGGCCTTGCAGACTCCGACGAAAGTGCAGCTGAGGAAAACGAAAGCGAATGGGAGGATTGAACATGTGCCACAAATACATCCAAACTACGACTTAAAGCCCCAAAAATTGATTAGAGATCAAAGACAAGGTTCTACATGAGTGATTTTACCATACAATCCATTCATCTTCGAGCTCTATTACCCAATTGACAGAAAGAATGCCTTTTTGCTCAACACTTTTCCCACTAATAAGAATTTTGAATTTTTTTGGCTATGATGTAACATCGGGTGTACATTAAAGCTATCATATTTATCCCATCCATAGAACTCTTGATTTAGAAAGTTGTTTGTAAGATTTGTAAAATTATGCTTTTAAAGGGGTGTGCCTACACCCATGGTGATAAAACGACAATTAGCCGCGCTTTTTTCCCCTTTCCGCCTATATTGTTGGAAAATTGCTGTTTGACTGTTGGCCTCTGCGATTATTGTCCGATGTCTAAGCGCAAAAAAGAGAGCGGCAGTAAAGACAAAGACAAAATTTACCATAGACGACTCAGAGGAATAAAATCTTTATTGCAAAACGATGAGAATTATAACAATTAACAGCAGAATCATTTTTTCGTACAATATATCTTGTTTACGTTTTGTTTCGCTGCTGAAGGAACATCTGACCAAAGCCTCTGATCCGGTCCTTGCATACTTGGTTGAAGCATATGCATTGGAGTAATAATTTCGTTCAACCAGTTCATTGTCTTTCTCTTACGTGTATTCTTGATGACGCCTGCAATTTGCTCGGAAATAAAAAAATACAGGCAGATTAACGCGCAGAAATGTGAAAAAGTAACCTGGAGTCGAAGAAATTTCCTTAACGGCTACGTCCGATTTCATCAGCTCTTCAGAGACACCTTCATCGACGAGATTCAGTGAGCCATTAATTTCAGGGAATTTTTCGCGTATTGCCTTGATATCTTCTCCGGAACCATACTCATAGCGAATAATACTGAGCAAAATCTTTATCTGTTTACTGTCAATACAAAGATCAACTGACAAACTTCTCATCAAAGTAACAAAACGCTCGAAACCTGCAATAGGTGATGCATATAAAAGTGTAACAGATTCAATAAAATTTTGCCTACTCCAAGCACTCCACCTTAGCACAACACTTGCATCACAAACCATTTCCTGCGTGATATTCAAAGCAGACAAATGAAGTGGAAGTCCCAACAAAGCACAATCGGCCAAGTACTGCGAAGCCACTTCGCATGAACAGTGCTCTTTCTCAGCAATGGCTTCCTTGAAACCAAATTAAGTTGCAAAAAATGCAAAAATTTAAAAGAGACGCACGAAAGAAAGCCCGAAAAGTGCATGGCGCATGTAGGCACTGAATTGCTCCATAGGCAGTGACAGGAGATAACGCATTAATATAAGTTTACGGCCCTATTAAAGATTCAAATTCCGGTAAAATCTTAATGAAAAATCTTACATCACCAAGCTCAACTTCTCTACTTGACTGACTAGTAAGTCTATTGACTGCCGAGACCATCACTTCAAGAACACAGTCCACAGTAAGTGGTGCAGAAGAAAGAGGAGTCTCAATTGAAAGAGCCATAAATGACATGTATTCGCGCAGCCTTATCCTCCTCATTTGAATAATTTTTTCTGCTTCAATTGAACCGTTCCTAATAAAAGGTAATCTTTGGACAGCAATTAAGAATAAATATTCTAACCTTTCTGACACATCAATAGCCAAATTTACAGCAGCTTTTAAATCTTCTTCTTTTTGAATAGGTGCGGTAAAAACGGTAGACGGATTCACCGATGGCAGATTTACGATAGTAGGACCTAGAACGGGCGGACAAGAAAGTGAAACTGTTTCGCGATCCTTCGCTGTGGTATCCTAAAAATGACAATAAACGCTCGCTAAACTAAAAAATGTTAACCGACCATGATTTCCTTGAATTGATTTTCAGCTTTAGTCGAAAGTTTAAGAGGCATACACCACAGCAACTCGCTTGCTGATTTCATGTAGTATTTAGAGGTGGGCTCCTGAGTAGGAATTTCAAACAAGCCATCGTTGAAAAAAGATATACACAAATTCTTCCACCACTTAAAGCTTCTCGACTTGGCACATCCAAAAAAAGCTTTTTCTGCAGGTAGCCATTTTAAGTTATGTTTACGATACTAAACTATTTGCATACACAAAATTTTCGTATAGCCATACGTTACCGTTCCCCTCAAAAAACCTATTATATTCTGAAGCACCTTATCCTGGAAGGAAGGACTTTTCAAAGTTTGAAATAGAGCTTTTTTCGCGAACTGCTCGGAGCACGGAACTTTTTTCTCCTCCTTCTTCTCCTTAATTTGAGTCAACTTCTGCATTGAACTGTAAACATATTGCTATGAGATACGTGAAACTTTAAAATAAAAGGATCATTACTCACACTGGCACAATAATTGTATGCTCAACGACCGGCTTCACACGAACTAAAGTGTTAAACGCGCCGTTTGACTGATGAATATCTGATGGATCCACAAGGACAGGTTGTTTGACACCAGCACCAATTTCTTCTTTGATAGTCATCTCGAAGAAGAAATGCGATACCGTGAGCCAAAGCTTCTAAATCAATAATGTGAATAATCCAAAAGGCCGCCTTTTTATAAAGTCGAATAACCAAACAACCTTTTCCATGCCAGCAGCCCAATCTTTTGCACGTTTGGCCAGCAGGACACGCTGACTATCGCGTGATTTTACAACGTAACCAGTATCACAGAGTAGGGAAAAAAAGCTCTTCCACCACGTATATTTTTTTGAATATCCGCAACCACAATGCTTTCTTTCCTCTTCACTAAACTTTTTCTTGCAAATTTTTGGCTAAAATTGGTATTAAAATACACTATAAGGCGAGAATGATGCACACCGTTCCGCGCAAAAATGAAATAACATCACTGATTCGGGATTTGGCAAAAAACGGAAAGCTCATGACATAAAATAGCTGATGCGCCTCTCTGCCCAATTCCAGCTGAAATATTGACATAAAAGTCATTTTACCACGCGGATAACACGGAGTACCTGAATAGGGTCACATACGGGTTGACCCAACATTAATTGAAGAACTAGATCGCCATCCCTATAGTAACAAAACCGTAATGTCGAAACAAGGTAGATTATGTGACTCACTCTGTATCAAGCAGCATAGATTTGTCCTTCGTATCGCATTTCGGATCAAAAAAGCAAAGGCAATCTGCCCACGACAACTTCAATGTCAACTGCTATAAATTCAGCTATTGCCATCATCGACAGATGAAAAAAAATTCAGTTACATTCGATCCATTATGAAGCCAGCACAAAGCCCTGACAGAAAGCAAGTGACCAAACGGATAGGATTCAATTAAACCAGTTGTACACAGTGCATTGAACAAGGAAAACCACCAGCTTGGTGATTTCGAAAGACCACATCCAAATAAGACTTTCTCCTCCTCGACAAACGAATTCACATCAATTCCCTTGAAAAATCCGACTTCATAGCCCTAAAATATATAGTAAATTAATCTAGTAGTTTGGGAAATCAAGAGGCGAACCCTTGCGCACATAAAGTCGACTACATCTTTATCGTGGCAACCATTAAATCGAGCAAGCTCCATGACGCTGAACATTTGACGGGCCTCTTTGCCGAAATTCACCTGTTAACTAGCAATTTTACCATGAAAAGAAAAAATTAAACATGCAAACTTTTAAATAGAAATCTCTATGGTTTACTCGACGAACAGGCCTATTCTCACTGCAGACTTTGCTTAGCGTAACTTTCTAAAAATACATAAAATATTTTTTGAATCGACCTGTTAAAAAGGAGAAAGAATACCATTTTCTTCAATTTCTTTTTTTTATTGCTGTTTGAAACACTGTTATCAGACGGGCTCGGCCCCCCCTGAATTGTAAAATCAAGTCCATTATTGCCCTAAATGACGAAAATAAAACTCCTATAGTAAAACACCATTTAGACCTACTTTGTTATCAGTCTGTCGATTTCCATGTTGATCGTTCAGCGAAGACATTCTTACCTTCAAACTTTGAAGTTCAAAGTACGCTAAAATCAATGCGGATGAGAAGGTTAAGATGACCTTGTACTAGTTAGAGCAATCCAAAGAAGGTTTGTCAGGGGTGAATTACCGTTTTATAGGCTATTTTCTGATTTTTCGTAATATTGCCCAAATGATAGTTCGGCATGTTTAAAGCTTCTGTAAAATACTGTACAGTCGACGCTCGATTTAACAAACTCCCGATTTAACGGACAGCTCAATTTAACGGACCCCAAATCCAATTCGATTTGGTTAATTTTCTATGAAATTTACTAAGAATGACGCTCGATTTAACGGACGACGGAGCCCGGTCCCAAGAGCAAGGTTTCCCACAAGTAAAGCGCTCGACGAAAAAAATAGATATATTTTCATTTGATTTTGTGCTAGTTCCGATTCATCAAAATTTTTATTGGGCTTTGGTGGTATGCCGTAAAATATATTTGACAGATCTGAAATTTCTCAGTTAAGTTTATCGATGTTCAGGGATGCAGAATAAACTACTATGACTCACTGCACAGAGATAGAACAGAAGTGGTTGAAACGCTTCGGTAATTAAAAAATCGCTCAAATTGAAATCCCCCGTCAAATTAATCATTTATCCCGTCAAATTGCTTAAACTTGATTATCTCGGCTGTTTTACAACAAGTTTTTCTATTTTTTTTTCCAGTGTGTTCTTTCTAATGCAGCATCAGTTGACCCAAAGTTGCTGAAAAAAGCAGGAGAAAAAGGTATTTGAATGGAGCAAAAGATCATCCCGTAAAAGATTTTTTTCACTAACTTTTTCCAGCAACATTGAGTCAGCTGATAGTGCATTAGAAAGAACAGATCCAGGGCTACACACTAGAAAAAAAAATAGAAAAACTTGTTGTAAAACAGCCCAGATAATCAAGTTTAAGCAGTTTGACGGGATAAATGATTAATTTGAAGAGTGAAACTACATACAGCCATTAAAAAATGTTTGCATCAGTTATGTTTTTTATATAAAGTTTATATAGATTTAACGGACGGCTGAGCCCGGTCCCTTGGAGTCCGTTAAATTGAGCGTCGACTATATAGATAAACTTTTGAAAACACACCTTGTGTCGTCTAGACAGATGCGAAAAATGGATGATGAGCATGACTAAAGCTTCGGTTTTTCGGTATAAGTATATGACGAAATATTTGTCGGCGAAATTTTTGTATAAACGAAATTTTTGTACGACGAAATATTGACACCGTCCCTGCTACCGCGTAACAAATGTACCTCGTAACAAATTTTCGTGTAAATTATGGTGTACAGCCCCTAGAGTAAACCTTTTCAAAATCCAAGTTTATCATCACTTCGAAAAATTTGCGCTAAATTCAAAAATCGTGAAAATTGTTCTTTAACCGCCACTCTACAATTTTGCTTTGTTATATGAATTTCTGGAGTTTTATGCTATCCTTGACTCAAAAAATGTTTCCAACACTCCCGTCGACAAAGAAGAATCTGATCGACAGTATACCAATTTTTGAACTGCTTAGTTGTCCATCTTTCTGATAATAAAGGAATTCTAGTTACATTCTTAGGCAATAAATTGAGGCTATAATGCCTAACAAATTAAAACTAGAGTTGTAAAATGGTGAGCCATCGCGGTGACATACCAGTGACTCACCGGTGATTCACTGGGCACTCACCAGTGAGTCTGCAACTCTATGGACACCTATGACCAAGTCTAAGCAAGAAATTTCAAATTTTGATTCTTTTTATAAGACGAGACTCATCGGAATTTCGTTGAGTCACCGATGACTCACCAGTGAGTCATTGAGATTTTTTACTCACCGGTGAGTATACCACTCTAGGTTTTCAGTAAAAACCACGGCCAACTGTCCTATGGCCGAAATACGGTAATTAAAAAACATGCTGACAAAAAGGCCTTTTAAATTCCTTGAAGTTTTATCGTTATTGAAGTCAGGCCTGTGCTGGCCTCCGGAGGAATCCTCCGGAGGGGAGGATTTTTTCAACAGGTTCTAGTACGGAATGGGTACCAAAAATTGCCTTGGTCCCCCCTTTGGTTTTTCTTCAAATTTTTTTTTAAATTTGGCTTGGTCCCCCTGTGCTTACAACAGTGTTTATTTGTGACAAGAATATATACACATTAAATTACAAATTAAGCATAAATAAGGGCAATTCTCTTGAGTAACGCCTCGAGCACATTTTTGTTGTCCACAGCACAATTCTGGCGAAAAACAGCCTCGGCGACATACGAAGGGATGAGCTTCCTGTTCGTACCTCGGATTCTTTTAATCTTGTGCTTGACATGCATCCAAAACCCTTCCACCTTGTTTGTGTGGACACGAAATTCTCCTTCGGTTCTAAAAAAACAATAATTAATAATCAAT
>BBSZ01000632.1:0-21762 GCA_000981365.1 Subanguina moxae | reverse complement strand
CAAAGAAATTAGAATCAAGGTTGAGTTGAAAACCCAACAGAAGAAGAGGTTTTCTTTGATTTCTGGCTTAAATGAAATTTCATTTTAGTTTAAATGAAATAGCTAAAGTGAAATGAAAAATGAAATGATATTTCATTTCATTTTAAAGTCATTTCACTTTAGCTATTTCATTTCACTTTGCGTCATTTCATTTTCAGATTTCATTTCATTATAAGTTTCATTTCATTTTAGCCATTTCATTTAATTTCATTTCATCCAACAAATTTCATTTCATTCTAAAGTCATTTCATTTTAGCCATTTTAAATGAAATTTCATTTCATTTAGGAAAACACTGTTCTAGGCTACGTTTTGGTATATAACATGCCCAGAAGACACTAGCAGAGCATAGGTCAAAAACACAATGCCACAAACACATTTTTTTGAATTTTGGGTGTCGGCTTATCCAGGTTTGACTGTACTTTTTTACCAGTTCGGCAAAATTTCAATAGCTTTTTCCAATAATTTATCTTCTAATTTGTCATTTTGTCAATTATTTTTTTGACAGATGTTGAAAGTGCCAGTAATATCATTTCCGAGTTTCACATTTACTAATCTTTGTACAACCAATGATATGCACATGCTTTCTTATATGCACATGCCTTCATGTTTGCTAAATTAAAAACATTTGGCAATGTTTTGTCCCGGCGGTGTTATGACCAGCGATGTTTTGGTCGCAGCGATGTTCGGCACGGCGTTATTTTGTCACGTACCGAAAAACTTTGATCCACCGCTTGGTCCAACCATTTTTTCTTCCTTAATTTTTGATATCCTTTACCAATTTTAATACGACGTCTCTAAGGCAAAAAATGTAAGGATTCTAAGTTTGCCAGTCGTTTTCAAAAAGCCAGCATTATTGCCGTCAATAAAGACAAATCTCGATTTAACGGACCCTTTTTTAATTGGTCCGTTAAATCGAGGTTTGTCTTTTTCAAAGACGTAGTTGTTGATTCCATTTGATTTGGAATTTGTTCCGTTTTGAACATTTTATTTAAGCGTGAGTGTGATAGATTCCTGAATGAAATATCATTTCATTTACGTTTCAGTTTCATCTGACCAAACACTGTTCAAGATGCACATTTATGCTGTTGATTTTGTGTAGTTACTAAAAGTCACTCAATTTTAGATTATCAAACTCCTATATTTTGCCAAATTTTGGCAGATACAAGCTCGCTTGAATATAATTTATTAAAAAAAAAAGACAAAGTGATTATGACAAAAGAATTGGAGCTGGCCTACCTATCTCTACGATAAAAAAACGTGGAAGGGGAAAATATTGCATTGCAAACGGACCCCTTACAGCTTGTAATTCATCTAAAATTTGAAACTTAAGATTTACTCCTGTGTAAGGTATCAAGAAGCTTTCATTTTTGTTGTGCCTTTTTAAGAGACCCTTCTGTGATGGATAGGGTTGTAGAATTGGGTGACTAATTTAAAGGCAGTCAATTGGCCAGATTTCGGCTAAATAGTATGATACTGGGCTATAAGTATCCTTGTTCTTCTGTGGTCTCAAGATTTTTTTCCAGTTTGCCATTATATAACCTAAGAGTGGCTTTTTTTTTCTAAGATTGATGATTAGTCTAGCTGGTAGATACCATTCATAAAGTTGTGTTGTTTAGGTTCTCCCTCCAACAATATGCGCTTGAGCGATAAAATCAAAATTTCGCGTTCAATTTTAAGATTTCCGTCATTGAGTGTGAATTGTGTAGCTCATCGACCAAAGTACGTAAATTTACTAATTTTTGAGAATAAATGTTTGTAAAAATCAATTTAGTGTCACCATCTTGACTGGGGAAAGCAGTATTGAAAAGAAGATTAACAAAATAAGATCAAAAGGTCCAGTACTGTACGAGGGCAAAACCAATTCGGGCGAGAAAAAAGGTTCCTTGGTTATTTCTAACTCGTGACTTAGCTGACATGCGGTCAATTCACAGACTGGTATTGATCATGTTTAAAAATATATGCGCTCATTCTCGAGTATAAATTTGTGTTTCTTTTAAAAGGCATATCCGTGCCTGGCGGTGAAAAGAAGGCCACAAAGGGAACCAGCAAAGTTATTTCCTCTCAAAATTCTTCTATAAGCGTTTAAGTTTATTTGTCTGAAGTATTTTTGCTAAGTTTGTTGACGTGTGATTCACTGATTTTGCGTATTTTTTACTAATAACTACTTCTAAAGAGTCTTCGATGTTAATGCCCTTGTTTGTCACAATTTCGTAATATGGACGTTGTATACTAGTTATGTCAAGTTTGCTCCATCAGTATAAATTCAATGTTTTGAAACCACTTCTAATGTGTCTTTCAGCATGACCACTTGCAAGATCTGCAGAAGAGAGCAATTTTTTAAAGAGATGCCCTTTCTGTTCGACGACGATCATTTTAATCCCCCAATCGTTTATGCCCTCCCCCCCAAAAAAAAAGTATTTGGTTTTCTAGGTACATTGGCCATGTAAGAAGCACTTTTTCACCATCTTTAAAGGATTAAGGGCCACTTTCTAAGGAAGGCCCACACAGGAAAAGAGAAGATGTTGAACATAGTCTTGTCAACTGAGCTCTACCGCATAAAAAACCTCTGGCATAATAATACCGGTAACTACATGCTATTTTTATGCATCCAGAGCTGCTTCTCGAGTGATTTTTATCTCAAGTATGGGTGCTTGCGCATCTCAATTCCAATCTTCCGAGCCCCCATCGTCTCCGTGAGGTAACGAAGGGGGCTCGGGGGATTGGTATGCGCGCTCAGGATTACCTGTGGGATGAATCCGAGCAAGATTCTGGAGAAAAAATGCATTTCAGGCCTTTTTTGCCATAGTCCAGTGAGAAAAACATGGTAAAAGGGCAAAAAAAAGGCGAAAAAATTGAAAATGGGTTATTTGTGAGGGGGCGGGGTATAATATAGTAGGGGTATTATACAGTAGAGTCGACATAAGCTATGCTACTTGTTTCGTTTAGCATGTTGCTTTTGCTGGGATGAAGAAAATAACTTTAAAAATTTTTAACACTTCTTTAAAATAAAAAAACTCTGTGAATTGACGGTCTATGAATTAACCTGCAGCCGACTTAGCTGACCGGTGTTTCAGATGTGGATGGACCGATGCCCACTGTTTACTCACCGACTTATGTGGAAGCTGCTTGGCATGAATGGTGGGATAAGGTAATAGGTCCAGTTATTTTTGCCTGCTTAAGTTTTTTCTGTTTTGGGAAGGATTTTTTCGTCCAGAGTATGGTGGTGAACTCAGGTTAACAAGAATTATGATGTATAAGTAGTTGAATTTAACGTTTAGTGTGCCTAATCCTAAAGGAAACTTCACAATTGTCATGCCTCCGCCAAATATAACTGGTACTCTGCATGTGGGGCATGCTCTAGCAATTACAGTAAGATATTTTAAGGTGATTTTTTGAAATGTCATGACTATAAACCGTGTTAATTTAGGTGGAAGACGTCATGTGCCGATGGCACGTAAAAACAATCACGTGATCTTTTAAAGTTTTAATTTTAGGAACAGAATGAAAGGAAAGACAGTGCTTTATAATCCAGGTGATTTTTTGTACAATTTTTTGGTCGGACAACTTATCTTCAAATTTTAGGTTGTGATCACGCTGGTAACACTTCATTAAATTCTCTCTTTATAAGTGTGGAGCTTGAAATTGCAGGAATTGCTACTCAGGTGGTTGTTGAGAAAAAGATACTGCGTGAGCAAGGTCTAACAAGACATGACTTGGGTCGAAAAAAATTCATAGAGGAAGTGTGGAAGTGGAAGGATGAGTGAGATTTTACTAAAATGTATTTTATAAATTGCGTTTTTTTCATTTTTAGGAAGCAGCACATCATTGAGGACCAAATCAAGAGGTTGGGAGCAAGTGCCGATTGGAGGCGCTTTGTTTTCTCAATGGACCCGAAAAGTGAGATTCATATTTTCTGTATTTTTGCACTGCATGCTATTCAGTCGTTCGCGCTGTAACTGAAGCGTTCGTTCGTCTGCATGAAAAGGGTATAATTTACCGAAGCAATCGCCTTGTACGTTTTTCAAAAACTTTATAGTGTATTATGTTCCGTTTGCTTGTAGGTGAATTGGTCATGCACACTGCTTTCGGCTATCTCCGACATTGAGGTTGTTTTTTTAGTAGCAGAAACTCCCATTTAACACCAGATTTTTAAGGTTGAAAAAAAAGAAATCAGCAAAGCCACATACTTAAAAGTACCTGGATATGAGGCAGATGTTAAGTTTGGTATGCTTATTGTTTCAAAAGCATGTCTATATTCTGATTCTAGGTGTTCTTGTCTCATTTGCTTATCGCATCGAAAACTCTGAAGAGGAAGTGGTTGTAGCGACAACTCGAATTGAGACCATGCTCGGTGATGTCGCCGTTGCCGTTCATCCAGTACGCAATCATCGATTTCTTTAAATCTTTTAGTCTGTATTAAAAATGTTTGCAGGAAGATAATCGCTATCGCCATCTTGTCGGAATGGTCATATTACCTTTTTACTAGAGTTGGCCTCCCTCCCGTGAAATCGTTAGCGGGATGAATATTAGCAAAAAATTAAGGCGGAAGAGATGACGGGAGGGATTTTAGCTCAGAGAAATCTATTATATTTAATAATATAATAATAACGAATTGCAAAAAAAGACTAATTCTTATCATTTGAATGGTCTTTTTTAGCGCCGAACTTCTTCACATAGAACTTTATTAATAATATCCGCTAAGCCTCTGATCTTCCTAATCGATTGTTGTTGGTGCATAGAGTTGTCGCTTGAGAGAATATCTACTCACTTGAGACACCCGTTGCCAGAATTGACATGAAGATTCTGGCGAGGAAGTAGAGCAACGAGAATGCAGTAGAAAACTTTACCATTTGAAGACGTCATCATCTCTCTTGAGACCGCTCTTTAAACGTCGAAACTGTTACAATTCAACTTTCAACTCATGTATTTTAAAATTTTCTTGTCATAGATAGATAACGTTCAATGCATCCGCATACTCTGCCGCATTGAGGCATCATGATTTTTGAAATTTTCAAAAAATGGGAGAAAAATTTTGGCCGGGAGAGATGACGGGAGGGATTTTAGGCATTTTTGGCCGCGGTAGGAATGTTTGGGAGGAAGGGACGCGAGAGGCCAACTCTAGTTTTACATAGGAAAAAGGTCTAAATTAAGAAATTTAGAAGTGTAAGCATCCTTTTGTTGATCGCTATCTGGTTATTATTGCTGATTCATTTGTGGATATGAGCTTTGGAACGGGTAGTTTTTGTTTGTTTTTTTCTAGTGTAGATTTGTCACATTTTAGGCGCCGTAAAGGTTACTCCAGCGCATGATTACGTGGATTACGAAGTGGCGCTGCGGCACAACTTACCATTTGTTAACATACTCTCTGATGCAGGCTACCTGCTCGACAATTGTGTGAGTTTTGATTTATTTTTTGTGTCATCCAGCATTTGTGTTCTTGATTTTTGGCTTTCGTACTTTCAGGCACAATTTTCCGGCTTGAAACGTTTTGATGCTAGAATAAAGGTGGTGGAAGCTCTCAAATCAAATGGACTTTTTCGTGAAGTAGCAGACAATCCTATGGTAGTGCCTATTTGCAGGTTGAAAACTTGTTTGCTTATTTAATGTGGTACGAAAACTTTTATTTTAGTAGGTCCTCAGTAAGTCTTCTACTGGCGAACTTTTGCTTTTTTAGGGAAAATTAATGTCTTATGTAACTTACGTTTCAGGATGTCATTGAGCCGATGATAAAGTCTCAATGGTATCTAAAATCAGCAGAAATGCACAAAAAAGCCTTGGAAGCAGTAGAAAGCGGACGGCTTAAGTAATCACTCTTTTTAGTTAGCACATTCTTCTCTGTTTTTGCTATAAATTTAAGATTCATTCCCAATGTTCACCGTGTAACTTGGAAGAGGTGGCTTGAAGCAAATCGGTATACTTTTTCTAAATCGTATTCTGTTGAGTTCAGTTGAGTTCTTTTGTTTTGGTGACTGGTGTATCAGTAGACAGCTCTGGTGGGGCCATCGGATTCCAGTCTACTTCATTTCCATTAATGATACCACGGTTCCCAGTGGAAACTCTAATGACGATCGCTACTGGTAGGTTTTTTCTTATGGTAACTGAAACCATATGCGTCTTCAGGATAGCCGCATACACTGAAGATGAAGCTATCTCTAAGGCGGCCGCCAAATTCGGCGTGGAAAGCAACAAGATCACTGTTAAGCAAGGTGATCTCCTTATTCCATCTTATCTATTTTCAGCTATCTTTAGATGAGGACGTGCTAGATACCTGGTTTTCCGCTGGTTTATGGCCATTTGCCTTGATGGGTTGGCCTGAAAAAACCATAGAGTTGGAGCGTTTTTTCCCTGTTCATCTGATGGAGACTGGGCACGACATTCTGTTCTTTTGGGTTGCCAGGATGGTGTTTTTGTCGCAGGAGTTATGTGGGAATATCCCCTTCAATGAGGTCTGATGTGTTGCTGTTAAATTGCATGTTCTTTTGTCTCAATTTTGAAACTTTAGGTCCTTCTTCATCCTGTTGTTCGGGATGCGCACGGTACGGTATTATCATTACCTATTTTTTTAATACAATTTGATTTTTAGGGAGGAAAATGAGCAAGTCACTGGGAAACGTGGTTGACCCATTGGATCTTATTCGTGGAATTACGCTGGATGAATTGATGGAAAAACTCGAAAAAGGGAATTTGGATCCCAAGTTAGTTTTTCATTTTTTCGACAGCTAAATTGACAAAAAATATTATGGGGAGCTGTCTATCGCAAAATCAGGGTTGCAGCGTGATTTCAAGCTAGGTGTTCCGGAATGTGGTAGGGCTTTCTGTGTTTTGTAGACTGTCTTAACTTATGTACATTTTAGGAGCTGATGCCCTGCGATTTGCATTGATGGCTTATTCTGGCCAGGGACGGGATATAAACTTGGATGTTTTGCGAATTTTAGGATACAGGACTTTCTGTAAGATTTTTTTCGACATTGTGCGATTTTTCCCACCAATTTTTAGGTAATAAGATCTGGCAAGCATTCAAATTTGTGATGATTAATTTGTCTAGTTCTTTTTCACTCGATGATCAATATAGGGTTTTTACAAAATCTAGCTCAACAGTTTCATTATAATTTCAAACATTTAGCTTTGTGGACACGAAGATAAAGTGGATAAGTGGATTCTCTCTCAACTCTCTTCGTGCGTTTCCAAATGTAATGAAGATATTGAAGGTTACAGATTTCCGGACGCCACAAACAATCTCTTCAATTTCTGGCTTTACAAATTTTGTGGTTGCTTTGGCTTTCTTTGTCTTCTTATTCTATCCTTGATTTTAGATGTGTATTTGGAGTGTATAAAAGAAGTTCTTCGAAGCGGTATCTAACTTCTATTATTACTCCTTTTGTCTTTAGCAAATTACTTTAGGTGATGCAAAACGAGTAAATGCTGTTCAACAGGTGTAATTTTGATTAGAAACACCTATTTAATCCACTTTTACTCCATAAAGTTATTTTTTAGATCCTCTACCTTTGCGTGGAAACATTTCTTCGCCTAAATTCGCCTTTTATGCCATTTTTGTCGGAAGAGTTGTGGCAGCGTTTGCCTAAGCGAGAATTGGAGAAGTCGGTCAGTATTTGTATAGCTAAATATCCTGAATCGAATGATGTAAGTTGTGGAGGAGGAATAGTATCGTAAAGTACTTATTTTTCGTCTTTAGTACCCCTTTTTTGATGAAACGTTGAGGGCTCCTGTGCCCCCAACCGTTAGCAAGAGTAGACGGAAAGGGGCTAGTCAATGAAGGTAAGTATTCTGAATGTCACCGCTCACTAACATTCTTTTGCAATTCTATTTTTTTAGGCTTGCATGCAATCACTTTGGCGATGGGTAAATAAAAATTCGCGAGTAATAAGAACTATTTACTTTTTCGATCTGTTATTTGTTAGTCCTATATTTTTAATAAATGTTTTTATTGTCTGTTTGAATAGTATTTATATTTTAAGCGAGCCGTGTGGTGGAATTCTATAATTATGATTTCCAGGTGGCGCGGATCCCTAGCCGATCATTTCCTGAAGTCATTTTTTTAAAGTCATTTTTTTTTTGCTTATTGGAATCTTAAAACGCTCATGTTTTCAATGCTCGGTATTTTTTTCTGGTTTCTTCCATTGCTTTCACTGAGTGCTGGTTTTTGTATTCAGGTGTGCCAGAAAGAAGCCGTGGATGAGCCAGCCGAAAAACATGTAGGCAATAAGATAACTTTCTTCATTTTCATTCGCCGGTTTCCTCTTTGTGTTTTTTCCCAGGTTTTGCAGGTCGAAAAAATTTCATAAATGGTCATTAGTAATGATTGGAATAAAATACTGCAGCTTCAATCCAGGTTCCCAACCTGGTAAGTATCGGCTGAGGTGGCAACGGCAAATTTTCACCTAACTCCTTGTACAATGCGGTTCGAGAAGGCGCTTTAGTGAAAACCTAGAACATTTTAGCAATAAATGTAAACATTTATTCATACTTTTTTGGTGTTTGCAATTAATGAGTCCACCTCTGAAGCTTTTTTTTTTATTCAGTGAAAGCAATGGAAGAAACCAAAAAAAAAATAGCGAGCATTGAAAACATGAGCGTTTTAAGATTCCAATAAGCAAGAAAAAAAGTGACCTTAGAATTTTAAGTCAAATTTGTCCTCTGAAACAAAAGTGGTCCTCGCCAGTTCAAACGTGTGAAATCTGTGTTGACACTCGAAGGTATTCCCGTTTAAGTTGTGTCTTTGTAAAAGTCCTCGTTGTAAAAGTTTAAGTGGTTGGGCCATGTACCCTGTTTCGTTTGGATAGGATTGTTTGGAAAGTTATTTATCGATTACTTTTTTTGAACAGGGGGGCGGGGGGTTGGATGTAACGCAGTGGTATTAAAATCTTGGCTTTTATGTGTGGCCCTGCTAACACTTCTCTCTTGTTATTGTCCTGCGCGAATCGGTAAATTTTTGCTATCACTAAATTAAAAAATCATTTTTGAATTTTTGCCAGATTCCATGACTTGAACGTGCAATTTTCATGCTATTTTATGCAAAGATTTTTGATACAAAGCATATGCGGCGAATAATAGGCGCGGATCTGCTTTTAGGACATTTGGTTTGACACTGATTTACCCTTTTTCTTTCTTGTGAAGATATTACTTCACACGTTTTGGGTTGTGTAATCGATTGTTATCTATTTTACATATTTTTGATTATCCTTCTTTGATAGCTTGTTTTTTACGCCGTGTTAACTTTTTTTTTTTAAATTCAATGATGCGTGCTACACAATGCTGGGTCAAGCTTTTTGCCCCTATCAACTCCAAAAAACCATAAAATTTATATGCAATTTAAAGGGGTCGGTGTCAATATTTCGTCGTACTAAAATTTCGTCGACAAATATTTCGTCGACAATTATTTCGTCATACGTTACCTATACCGACTTGATGGGTGTCTTTGGTCCCCCAAGGTATATTACCTTATATTAGAAAATTCTACCCTGTTTTGGTCACCGGAGCTGGGCAAAAAGAGTTTTTAGTTTTTATTTCTGCATCAAATGTGGTTTTCAAGGGGTAGATTATCCAAAGGAGATTATGGTTATTTCCGGGGTGTCCATGACCAAAGTGATACAGAATTTGGTTTCAGCTATCCACCAACCAAACTAAGTGGATGTCCACTTGGTGTGATTTTTTTCTTACTTTCAGGTTTTCAAAACCATTTTTTTGTACTACTTAGGGTATTCTAAAGAAGGTGTGACAGGGGTGAATCACCCTTTTGTGGGTTATTTTTTCAGTTTTTGTAATTTCGGTGAAAGGACCCTTCGACATTAACAAATCTTCTTTAAATTTTTCAGAAATTCTCTTTTTGCCAAAATTTTTACTTTGCTCCTCCAAGGTAAACAACCTTTTGTTAGAAAATTATATGACCGCCCTTTTTTTGAACCATCCTTGAAAAATGATTGGAGTAAAATTAAAATAGTGCAGGGAAGCATGGTTACCAACCCGGCATAAAGTGTGCCACCCTTTAACTGTTATAACATCTTATGTAGAGCTAAAAAGGGCAATGCCATTTACAATCTCCCAGCAATCCAATTTTAGCGGGCTAGTCAGAGTGTCCGACGCTGGTACAACCCTCTATATTCATACAGGAAGCATCCAATCAAAGTAAAATGAATGGAACATTGTATGTATTTTTTCTTTTGCACTCCTAATCTGAGCATGAAGACTATTATTTTTAGTGCGAAAAATGGCGGTGGTGGATTCAACGGTGGTTTTAGTCAGCCACCTCCACAAATGCAAGCCAATAATACAGCTCGCTATGGAGGATTTTCCGGCTCAGGAGGAGACACATTTGTGCCACGTTATGCAGGCACTTCTAATGGATTTGGTGGCAGTGGTGGTTTTGGAAACAGGCGGTATGACAACGCCGGCGGTGGGTATGGAGAAGTGGGCAGTAACCTAAAGTCAGCCAACTTCAACATGGTGGCACTGCCCAAACTCCGCAAAGGCTTTTACAGAGAGCACCCCAATGTGACACAGCGCTCTCCACATGAATATGAAAAATGGCTGTTTGACAAGGAGGTTACACTAAATGGCCAAAATATTCCTCGTCCCATCTTTGAGTTTTCTGAGAGCACATTTGCCGGTAAGATTTTTAGACATTAATAAAGACACCCTCCGCTATAATTTTTTTAAACTTCTTTACAAGGCTCAAACTGAAATCTCCAGGGGCGGTAGAAATAAGCTTTTTTACACTTACTTATACCTTTACCTCTGGCAATAGAATTTACCATTACCTTTAGCTTTACCATAGAGGTAAAGGTAAAGTTTATTTAAAGATAAAGTTGGGAGACTGCGGGAGAAATCGGAAGACTGCGACGGCCACTCCAGAACTTGCACTTTGTTGTCGACGAACCACTTTTTAAACAATCTTTAAGTAGCTTTTATGTTCTAAAAACGATTGAAAAAGTATTTTTTTAGCAACTTTCCTTGATAAAAAAGCGACTTTTTCAAAAAACCTTGATCATTTGTAGCACTGAAAGATGAGATTCAAACATAGTTTTGTTAACTGGAGCCTAACGCATAAAGAAGTTCTGCTCTGAATATTCTTTTCATGCATCCAGAGTCATTTTCGAGTAATTTATTTCGCAGGTATGTGTCGCGAAGCGAGTAAATAAGAAGAAAACAATTAGTAAAAATCTCTTTGTTCTTCAGTAACAATCTCTTTGTCCTATTTTT
Source organism: Subanguina moxae (assembly GCA_000981365.1). Classification (NCBI taxonomy): domain Eukaryota; kingdom Metazoa; phylum Nematoda; class Chromadorea; order Rhabditida; family Anguinidae; genus Subanguina; species Subanguina moxae. Next base: position 10,505 of record BBSZ01000632.1, on the reverse strand, counting down.
TCTGTTTATGAAACTTTGGCTTGAAATTCTCCCCCTAATCATTTTGTTTACCGTTTTTAATGTTTGTGATTGCTGCACATCTGGTCCCACTTGGCAGCAAAACTTTCCCCCTATTGTCCTGCTACTAAATCGGCGCCCAGTGCTCGTCGAAAGACAAGGAGCCTTTGTAGCCAAAATTCCCTTTGTAACCCAATTTCCCTTTGTAAGACTTTGTTGAAAAAGTCTTTATCACTTCCCCCGCCCTCACCCAGCTGACCTATAAGTTTGGGGAGTTTTGCCGGCTCCTCAGCTCAGTTTTTAGTTTACTTTATCTCACTTCATTTCAGTCCAGTTTTTTTAGTCCAGTCCAGTTGAGCTCGGTCCAGCTCAGTTCTTAGTTTTTATCCCAGTTCAGCTCCCCAGTTCTGCTCAGTCCAGTTGAGCTCCCCAGTCCAGTTCTGTTGTGTTTTGTATTGAGGTTTTGGTTTTGGAATTGTTCAGAGCTCGTCCCCAGTTTCACCCACTCTCTCTCACTATTCTCTAAGTTTAATTTCTCAGGTTGTAATTTTGAATTGTTTCGGATTTCCATAAAATAAAACTAACTATATCTCAAGGTTAAAGTTCCTTTGAAAAAAACTAGTGTGGCGATCAGAGCGCCACATTTGGAGAATCATACCACTAGACCAACTTGGGCCTATCAAGGGTTAACAAAAAATAAAAATAAATAAGCAGAAGCACACAGAATGTCTTCTGCGCCTCACCTAGCCGCCATTAAGAGCACTATCCAGGATATTGCTGAGTTTCTTGATAATGAAAAAACATTTACTGTGCCGGGCATTACCAATCCCCCAGCCCCAAACCAAGTAAGGCATCGGCTTCTGAAAAAGCTACTTAGAGACCTGGATTTTGAGTGTGAAGAAGCCAAGCGTTTGATGCAGGTGCTCACTAACACCTGCTCTAGTCTTTTAACACTGCGAGATAAAATGACCGGGAAGGAACGGGAGGTAGATAACCCCGTTTTTGAAGATTTCCTTGATAAACATGATTACCTAAAGGTGAGCCACAACATCCATAAATATGTAAGAAAGTTGGGCTCAGAGCGCCACAGTATGTGTGTGTGCACATCTCAAACCCAAGCCAGTAAGCCCCCTGCGCCCCGAAGGGGGCGTAGAGGCTTAAAGGGTTAGAGATGCGTGCACACTGATACCTTAGAGATGAATCCTAGCGGTACTCGTGATAATATGCGTTCAGACACTTTTTGCCTAGCTCCAGTGATAAGAACAAGGCAGAATGCCCTAAAAATCGTGGTTTACATTGGTCTCCCAAAGCAAGGAGTCAAAAAAAGTAAGAAAAAAAAATCGTTTTTTATGAAAAAATTGCAGAAAACACCGTCTTAATCGTCTTTAGGGCATAAAACTTATTTAGGAATGGTTAAATGGGGGGGGGGTATGTTTTATAGTGGTCAAAAATTTACTAGGGCCTATAATGTTCTTTTCAAGCGCCAATTTTTAAATTTTGTTTGAAAGTGGTTTTATGAAAAGAATCATCATATCTTTTTTTAGACCCTATCACTCATTTGCTCTACAATAATTATGCTCAGCCAACCACCATTCAGGTTTGACACTAAGAAACTGACTTATATCTGTTATTGTGTGAAATAAAGACATTACTGGGGTACATGACATTTCACCTTGGTGCATTGTCACAAAAGGAATATTTATGATTTTGAATTTCATTTATGCAAGAACCTCAACTGTGATGGATGGTCTATATTCCAACTAAGCCAAATGAATGTCTACTTTGTGTATATTTTGGTTAAGGGACGTTTGGTAGACTTTTTTCAATATAAAAAAGTTTACCAAACGTTAACGCAACTAAATTTTTTGTGCTTACTTTTAGACTCTGAAAACATTTCCTATACTAATTACCGTATTTACTCTATTAAGCGGGCATGCCCGCTTATTTTTCGACCCTTTGCTAGGGGGTCCGCTTATTAGAGGGTGCGCGCTCATTAGAGGGTGCCCGCTTAATTTTCGGCCTTTTCTCGTATCATAATTCAAATTTTATTGGGAAACACAATGAGATAGATCTCAAACGAAACGGGCTTTTTAAAATATTTTTTGTAATAGTGCTCAAATGACAGTCGCGTATTTAGAAATCTTCTAATACAAAGTTCACAATAATGTGGAAAAGTCTAAAAAATGCACATTTCAGTCCATTTCCTGGCCTGTTGCATTGAGTGGACGAGACATTATCTCCATTGCTAAGACTGGCTCGGGAAAAACTCTTGGGGTAGACAAAAATTTTTTTTTATGTTGAAAATGTATTATTTTTTGGGTGTTTTCAGTTTATCCTACCTGCTATTGTTCACATTATAATGCAGGAACCTCAGCCAGGTTGGTATTTGCATCGCGATACAACCAAACCCCTATATAAAGCATGTTTTAAAAAAATTTTAAAGACCATAATTTTTTTAGGCTTAATTTTCAAAATCTGGTTTTACAGATCCATTCAGCCCATTCTGAAATTTTTGTTGCATATCACACAAAAAGTTATAAAAAATTCAAAATTTGCTTTAACCTCCCCTGTTGTTTTGGTAAGTTAAAGTCTCACAGAGACTCAAAATTCAAAATTGTGCTCACTTTTAGAACAACAAAACGCCAAGAAATTTCAAAAGCGTTTTTTGCCTAAATAATTTTTTACATATTTTATAACAAATTCGTGTGTCTGACTTCCTTCTATCAAAGTTAGCGAATAGCTTTGAGATAATTATGATGAACTTATTCTCTGGCATACCATGTAAAAAATTCATTGGTACTTTTTATTCATTCCTACAGTGATCATAAACATGGATTTTGGGCCTCTGTGGGCTACACACCGCTAAAAATTTTAGAGTAGACTATTGAATGAACGCCGAGATAATCAAATTTAAAAAACATAACGGGGATTTCAATTGGACCCCAAAAAGTCTCTGATTCCATCTCTTTGTTCTGCAAATCAATCAATTATTGGTGTAGGCACTGGTCCTGTGGTACTGGTGATGTTGCCGACCAGAGAACTGGCGCAGCAGGTGGAAGAGGTGGCCAAGGAGTACTGCAAAGCCATGAATCTGGGACTTGTTTGTGTGTTTGGGGGGTCTCCCAAGCCTCCGCAGACTCAGGCTCTTCGAAGAGGTGGTGGTCTGGAAACACTTTTTCTCAAATACTTATCCTTTTGCACCTGCAGGAGTGGACATTTGTGTGGCCACCCCTGGAAGACTGCTAGACTTCATGCAAGACTGCACTGTCAATATGCAACGCTGCTCTTTCCTCGTGCTCGATGAAGCCGACAGAATGCTGGACATGGGTTTCGAGCCACAAATTCGCAAGGTTAGTCCCCTTTAAAATTTTACTTTTAACATTAATTTCAACAGTTTTCTAGATTGTCTCGCAAATTCGAGTAGGTATTGCGATGAATTTATACCTAAAGAGTAGCCAGATGGCTCTGCTAAAGAACAAGGTCAACATCACTTGTTGACCGTCTAAAGTGATCTAACGTTAGGTTAGGTGCTACCAAACAATTTTTACGCCACTGACTTTGTCATGTAACCGTACCAAAACTATTTGATATTACAGCCGGATCGGCAAACTCTCATGTTTTCTGCTACTTGGCCTAAAGAGATCCAAAATCTGGCTAGGGACTTTCAGAAGGATGCAGTCCAGGTTTTATTCCCAGGTTCTAATTTAAAAATTGTTTCACTTGTTTGCAGCTGAACGTGGGCTCCTTAGAACTGTCTGCCAACCACAACATTGAGCAGTATGTGGAGGTCATTGAAGAGTATAACAAAAAGCGTCGTCTCATCGAGCTTCTCACATTCATTGGTCAACAGGTGAGGCAATTTCGATTGGCTTGAATAGAAAATTATGTCTTTTTCCGTCACATTTAGTCAAATTTAATTTTGTGTTATTTTTTTAACTTATTTGGCACAGGAGACAGACGTCATGTCCATTATGAAAACACTGCTTTTTTGCATACACGTGTTATTTTAAAAACTTTCTCTGAAACACCAAATTTTGCAGTCGGAATGCAAGACCATAGTGTTTGTGGAGACCAAACGTAAGGCAGACTCACTTACTGGAAGCATGCGCAGTGAAGGCTGGCCAGTCAAGTGCATCCACGGCGACAAAACACAGGGAGAACGTGACTGGGTCCTCAACGGTAGGGCAATTTGGCATAGGGACAGTTCCTGTCTATGTTTCTAATTTTTCTGTTTTCGTTAAGTTGTCTGATAAGTTTGTTCGTTTTTGTCTCGGTATTCCCTGTTCTTTTTCGGTGCACATTTTAAAGTCAGATGGCCACTTTTTTTCAAAATTTCGGTACTCTGTTCACATCTCAAAAACCAAGCAACTGTTTAAGATTGTGTTTTCAATTGTGCTTTCAAATTCAGATCACTGAAGACATTTTACTTGAATGCCTCAAAAACAAAATATTTTTGGAAAAGAGGTATTTTATTGAAAAATGCAGAAACTTTTAAAAGTTTTGGCAAGAACTGCCCTGTGCCCTGAGGACTTATATGTATGTAGTAAAGGTAGGATAAAAATAAAATTTTAAGAATTCCGTGAGGGCAAGACCTTGATATTACTGGCCACAGATGTGGCTGCTCGTGGACTGGGTACATCACTTTAGGCTAAATTTTGGCAAAAAGTTTCAAAAAAAAATTGACCAATTTAGACGTAACGGACATCAAGTACGTGATCAACTACGACTATCCCAAGAATTCCGAGGACTATGTCCACCGAATTGGGCGTACTGCTCGCAGAGAACAATTGGTAACATATTTGTGGGATCTTTTAGCCTTTTAAAACTAAAAACTTATTATCAAATGGAAATCACCTACAGCCTGGAATAGTGTTTTTAACATCTCCATTATCTCCATTTGTCAGCGCATAATACCTCATAGTTTGACTGAAGTTTAAGAGGTTATGAACTCTTAAATCCCAAAAATGAAATGAGTGCCAAGATGCTTATTTGTAACTTAAATGTCTCCTATATTTTTTGCATAGATTTGCTGTACCTTCTGCTACATAATTTGCAAAGCAATTTTTGATCAACTTACCAATCAAATTGTACTTCATTTTTTAAGCTACAATTGAGTAGCAAATTTCATAGGAATTGACACCAACGTTTGCTAAATTCACATTTTTTTTATGAAAAAAAAAATTTATGATCTTACACATTTTTATGCATTTTGTGCATTTTTTGGTTTATGTAGGGCACATCCTACACCTTCTTCAACCCTGAAATGGCCCACAAAGCTAGAGACTTGATAAAAGTGCTGGAGGAAGCCAAACAAGCGGTGCCACATGAATTGGCCATATTGGCCAATAACCGTCCAGATGCCAGCTTCGGCGGTGGTAGACCCAATGGCAACAAATATGTTGGTGGAGGGGGCGGCAGAGGTGGTTTCAGTGGAGCTGGAGGTGGTGGTGGAGGAGCAAGGATGTATAATGGAGGAGCTGCAGCCTACAACAACAACAGCCGATTTTAAAAAATGTTCTCAAAATGTGTTTTTATCTATAAAAATTTATAAATCCTTCGTTTGTTTTCGCTCTTTTTTTGGTAAAATTGTTTTGTTCTGTCAAATTTTTTTGATTTTAGACTTTTAAAACCCGCCTTTTTAAGTTTCACAAAAAAAGTTGTCTCAGGTTCAATTCCTAGTCTGGTATGCCCATTTTTCGATTAGATGTTTGACCTCACTGCAAAGTATTCATTTGAAATAAAACATCGTTCATATTTTGAATTTTATACTTGTTTTGCAAAAAAAAATTAACTTTGCCTACATAAGGTCAAATAGAATTTTTATATCTTTCAATACGACAAGTAATTAAAATCGATTTTTAAATTAGTTTTTTAAAAACTTCATGCATCTTTAAAATTTTCAAAAAACAGCTTGGTCTCCCAATGTTGTTTTCAAAATAACATAACTTGTATGTCTAGAATACCAAAAAATGGCGGGACTGCCTTTTGTCACCTCATATTTAACTCGTTTTCTAGTCTTCTTTAAGACAAAAAGAGTATTCAAATGCATTTATTTTCAAGAGTAGAGAGAAAAAAAAATAGCCCAAAAAGCTAGTCAAAATATTTGCTGTAAGCTCAAGAATGAAGATGTAATCTAAATTGCAAGCAAATAGAAAAATTTTAAAGGCATTATATTAGAACTCCAAAACGTGCTTTATACATATTCTTTCCTACCTTTCTAGAAATTTTAAAAGGGTTTGAGCAAAAATTACAAAATAAGATGTTTTTAAAACCATAGGAGGAAATCCAAGCTGATTTTTAAAAACTTCAAAAAGGACATTCTTATTTTTACTTTTTTCTGAGCTTAATTACTATATGTATATGCTATTATTTCAAAAATCCCAAGTCCACGCAATTATTAGTTATAAAAGCTGAAAATCGAACTTTGTAAAATATAGTCAAAAGAATATCGGGTGAGGCGAAAATTCAACCTTATTTATAATAATGAAACGTACTCTTTCACACGAAGTGTCTGGTAGCACTAAATAGCCGTTTTTTTCTTCTTTTATTTCATATATAATGCTTTTTTGATATTCATCGCTTTTATTTTTTAGAATGAGCGATTTAAGACCTGTTAGTGTCAAGCTTTATCGTGAAGGAAAGCGTCAATGCGAGATCCTTCAGATTCTCAGTGTTCATGAAGCAACGGTTCGGTTATCAAACGATTCGAGGAGACAGGGAGCAATGCGGATCGAGAGGACGACCGCTGATCGCCAACAATCGAGAAAACCGACGAAAGATTACCGGATTTACCGGAAGTTGCGTCACTGGGAGGTCATCAAGAAGGCCATCTCCACGCAAAGAAGCATTCGAACCATAAGCTTGCCAAGCAGCTTAAAATTTGACAGAAGCCTGCTCGTCTGTTTTGTTTGTTTGAAGAAAGTTGCCGAGGGCCCGTCACTCAATAGAGAAGCGAAAAGAAAGCGACTCGTTCGAAGACGAGCTCTCCTCCGTCGATTCGCCGGTGGTCGCAATCGTCAAATCTTGTCCACGGACGAAAAATGGTTCGATCTGGAGCAAACAAGGAACTCTCAGAACGACCGAATTTGTTCCAAGGATCCTTTTCGAGCAGAAGTTTGGATCGTTTGGCGTGCTCAGAAGCCGAAACAAGTGATGGTCTGGTACGGAATCACCTCAAACGGAAAGACTCCTGTCTTTTTTGTGCCGGAAAGAACCAAAGTTGATAGACCGGCCTATCGGAAAATGCTTCGTACAAAAGTGCTGCCGCGGTCTCGTCGTCATTTTGGCCGTCGTGCATGGACCTTTCTAACCATCAAGACGGAGCTCCATCGCATCGAGCGGTCGAAACTCAGTAATGGATTTAACAGAACTTTCCGGACTCGGGACGATGGAGAGTGGCCACCGAATTTCGCTACTTTGTTTGGTCGGGACTGGAGAAGAGAGCATGCTCAGAGCCACACTGAACCATCGCTGATCTCAAAGAGTCATTGCAACGAGAATGGAGACATCTTCCACTGGATACGATAAATAAAGCAATTAATAATTTTCCAAAACGTCTCCGTTGTTTTATTGCGACCGAAGTTGGCCATTTTGATCATTTGTTGAAATAAAGTTATACGTCGTTTAAAAGCCTTTTGTCCGCTGTTTAAAAGGTACTAGACACTTCGTGGAAAAGAGTACATTTCATCATTAAAAATAAAGTTAAAATTATCGTACAAACTTTTGCCTCACCCTATGATAAAATCAGACCAGGAACAGAATCTGAGAAGGTTTTTCTCTGAGAACCATTATTATTCCAAATAAAAGGTATAGTCGTTTGATTTCTTTTGTGACACTTTGCGCTAATTTTAAAATTTGTAAATCAACCGCTTTGTTACACATCAAGCCGACCCCTGGGTGCAATTTGTGTTTTTAAAGCTCATTTTTTGATGTAGAATTCGTAAAAGCGCATCGAAGCTTGAAAAAAAACAAGATGTTTGAATTGGCGCAATGTCAGAAAAGAAGTCAAAAATCTTAACGCAAAAAACAAAAATTGTTGTGGAATTTCCACAGTGGAAAGCAATTTTTTTAAAGTGTCAGCAACACAAGTCTTCTTTCCATTTACATCTACTTTTTCCCCGATTTTTTTAGTTTCTATAAATTTTTGTTATTGAGTTTGTTCCTTTTCTGTTCATGTAAAATTTTTTCCTTGTTTCTCCGGCTCTATATGTTTTTGCGCCCACCCCGAAAAAATTTGCCCGTTCCCTTTCTTTTTGCATCCCAAAAAATGGGTTTTTAGAAGATCAAAAGTTTCAGTCAATAGCTCACTGTTATGGCTAGGCCATGCAATTGCGAACCGAAATGGGTCCAAATCCATTTTTATAACTTTTTATTTTATGCCCTGAAGCACATAGAAAACGTGTTTTTAAAAAGTGTACGCGCAATTTTAAAATATTTTATTATTTTTTACTTAAAGTTTACTTGGTCTTCCTTGAAGGGCCAAAGTAAAACAAATGTGGATGATGCCCAGATACAAAAAAAATCATGTTGCAAAAAATACTAAGAAAAAAGCACAGGGGATTCTATTCCGGGTTTTAGTATAAGGCCAAATTTAAGCCAAAATCAGTTTGGGGGACAAAGTAATCTTTTTGGGGCTGGCAACAAATAGAGTCTTTTCTCCACGCAGACTTCGCCCCATCCACTTAATAGTGGTATTTCGTGTTGCTGAAGACATGTGCCTATTCGGATGTGCAACTAGAATCTAGTTAGTGAGGTTTTGTTCGAAATTTAATGTTGTGCATATGTTGGTGTTAGTGATTTTTTTATTGGCTTGCTTGCTTCCACAAAAATAAAAATTATCTTGCAATTGTTATTCTTGAACACTTTCAAGTCTTTTTTGTTGCACATTGTTCTTGTAGTTTCTTCAACAGATAAATAAATTGTTTATTCTTGAGTGGAAGCGACATTTTTAATTTCAGGGCCTGCATAATATGAATGAGGTAAGGCTACCATGGTAAGTGGTCGACGTTCGATATAACGATCACCCTAAAAAGTTCGATCCACAGCTGGGTTCGACCATTTTTTACTTCAATTTTTGACATCTTTTGCCAATTTTGATACTGATGTCTTTAAGGCAAAAAATCATAAGGATTGAATTTACCAGTCTTTTTTGGACAACTCTTTTTAAAAAAGGGTGATTGTTATAGAGAGTTTTGGCTTTATTGACGGCAACAATGCCTTTTGAAAAACGACTGGCAAATTCAAAATCCTTGCGATTTTTTGCCTTAGATACATCAATATCAAAATTGGCAAAAGATGTTAAAAATTGAGGGAAAAAATGGTCGGAACCAGCTGTGGATCCAACTTTTTGGGGTGATCGCTATAGAGAGGGTCCACCCCGAAACACCCCCGCCGAAACACCCCCGGCCAAGGTACAGCATCCTCTCCAAGGCATATAAACTAACTTTGACGCCTGTCATTAGCAGAGTTGGTGACATTGAATGTCTTCACAGGTTTGCACACAGGACAGTCATCTTTGTTGCAGTTTTTCCAATGGGTTATAATCTGGCGAGAGGACGCACAATGAGCAAATGGACAGGTGCGTCCATTGGTGCAGTTGATCATGTGCTCCAACACACCTTTCATGATGTCGCAGTAGGGTAGGTTACAGGGTGTCCGATTTTGTGGATCTATCTGCAACTTTGTTTGAGTTAAACGATCTGGCTTCTAAGGAATATTCCAGTTCTTGCAAGTTCCCACTGTAAGTTAGCCTACCTTTTCACGTTGTTGGCACTTGTGAGCATGAAGCAGTAGAACCAGTTGTTGCTGAATGAGTTTTCGCTTTTCCGGGTCCTGAGATTGTGTGCCGGGCTGGCCGAGGTTCGACTGAGGGCGCATCTGAAGGGGCCCATTCATTAGATTTATTTGAGGCTGTTGTTGGCCCATCAGTGGTTGCTGCAATGGGTAGCTTGATCATGGTTTTTAAATTACTTGGCACTTACCGTAAATCGTTTAATAGAGAGAGGCATGCTATTGGGTTGGTGCATAGTTAACGTCGGTTTTTACCAAAAATGTGTTTCTGGCATTGTGTTTTTGGCCTATGTTCTGCTAATGTCATCTGGACCCGTATTCAAAACACGATAATTACCCGATAAAAAATAATTACACAAAATTGTACCCGGGTAAAAAAAAATACCGGGGGCTTGTTCAATTACCCCGTATTCAAAACAAAGGGTAATTCTAGTTTTGAATACGGGTCCTGGGCATATTATATATCAAAATTTAGCCTACACTCTAAGCTAAATTTTTATATATAACATGCCCAAAATACACCAGCAGAACAGAGGTCAAAAACAAAATGCCACAAACACATTTTTTGGCAAAAAACCGACGTTAATTATGCACCAACCCAATAAATTCAAAAAAAAACTTGTTTGTGGCATTGTGTTTTTGACCTATATTTTGTTGGTCTCTCCTGGCCATGTTGTAAACTAAAATGGAGCCTAGATTCTAAGCTGCATTTTGATATA
>BBSZ01000630.1:8701-23120 GCA_000981365.1 Subanguina moxae | reverse complement strand
AAGGGTCCAAGGAACCCGGGCTCTTATATATTCAAGTTTGAATTCCCGCGCACAAAATGTGTAAGGACCCATGGTAAGGGCCAAGGGTATGGACCCAGGGATAAGGGCCAAGGGTATGGACCCAGGGATAAGGGCCAAGGGTATGGACCCAAGGGCCAAGGAACCCGGGCCCTTCAATTTAAATTTAAATTCCCGCGCACAAATTCTGCGCCAACAAAATTAATTCAAGTTTGAATTCCCCCGCACAAATCCTTGCCCCTATCCTCCTGTTGTCTAAAAACTACCAGCGAGTTCAGAATCCTTACGATTTTTTGCCTTAGAGACATCAATATCAAAATTGGCAAAAGATGACAAAAATTAAGGCAAAATAATGGTCAGGCCCAGCTGTGGATCAAATTTTCGGGGTGACGGTTTAACGAGACTTGACTATACTTTGAATATAAAAAATTGCAGGAAATTGGAACAAAATGCTGTTGAAGTTTACAATATGGTTCTTAGCTCTGTTCTGCATCTTCCAAAGGTAGGGTTTATAAGCTGTAATACCATTTTTCTAAGGCAAAAATTTCGACTAAGATACATTAAAAGTTTGACAGTGCAAATACAGTAGCGTCCAAAAGTAATGCAGCAAAACGTTTTCTGCAGCTAATTATTTGTTCTGTCATTCTTCTCTTCTAATTTTTTCTTGTAAAATATTCATAAATCACTGCCTATCCAGTGTTAATTATATGCCAGAAAACAGCTATAAAAATTACTGCATTTTCTCTAATAAACGACCCCCCCCCTCCCTAATTCGAAATTGTATTTTTGGCAGTGTTTTTGACCTACTTTTTCCAGACGACACTCAGGCAAGTCACCACGCAAATTGTAGCCGAAACAATAAGCTACAATTTAAGTGGTGACTTGGCTAAGACTTGTCTAGAAAAATTTGGTCAAAACACAATGCCAAAAACACAACGTCAAGACACGGTTTTGAATTAGGAAGGGAGGTGGGCGTTTATTAGAGGAAATACGGTAGCTATCTGTAAAGATGCCTGATTTTTTAGAAATTTATTTTCAGTAACAGTGCATATTTATTTTCAGTAACAGTGCAGTTAAAATTAGCTTTCAAATGCATAATGAAGCTGATGGAGCTAATGAGGTATACAATTCTACAATATTTATTTTTTAAAACGTGCTTCAACCACTTCTAAGCCATCTTTAACACACTAAAATATAGGGAATGTACAAAAATTAGTAAATTTGAAACTCAATATACACAGATCTCGTCTTACAAAACTTTTTGTCGATCCCAAGCAGGTTTATTACAATGGCAGGGACAGGGGCTATAACCGAGTAGCGCCAAATCTTTGTATTCAAAAAAACCTATTAACACCAACAATTTTCCGATACAATTCTTTTGTTTATTAGCGTCAAAGACTTGCTTAGGAGTGGCTCACACTAAAGACAGAAACAGGCCAGTGGTCTGACTTGGTCAATTATGGGTTGAATGCTGACACAAATACAGCCCAGGGAGGGTGCCCAAGAATTTTCCTCATCCTAAAAAAGCAAACTATTTCATGTTTTTCTCAAGCTTTTTGTGTAAAAAATTTATATAAAATATTCGCTTACGATACATTCTTCTGGGCTGTCATTAGGATCAGGGATTTTCTGAATATTTTTGGCCCAAAATCCCGTATGGTAAAGTCACACTTAAAGTCTCTAGTGAAGCTATTTTAAAAGTAGTATATTTAAAGTGAATTATAATAGGACCACAAAATTTATGCGACAATATGTACTGAAAACATTGACAATATTACTGGAACTGATGTAATGAGTGCGATTTATAATTCAAAAAATGAAAATGGACAATTGAGATTCCCAAGTAACGAAATACGCTTGAGTGATCTGTATTTTATTGCACAAGTGAATAGTCAAAATAGTAAGTATTTAGCATTGAATCAAACTTGGACACGCTAGATGAAACCATATTATCTCTAACAATTATACGCCATGGCATATAATTGTTAGAGACCAGGTTTGTATGCCAAAAAAGTTGGATCCACAGCTGGGCCCGATCATTTTTTACCTCAATTTTGACATCTTCTGCCCATTTTTGCTAAACTTAAAAGAATATCCAAAGTCGGTGAATTCTCTGTCGATAACCCTATTGGTATTACTGTATGATAGATCGGGTTGCAGGAAAAATTACCTTAACCGCAAATGACCGGCCCAAAACGACTCGCTTTACCATTTTTAGGGCATTAAAATAGGCTAGGGCCGGATGGTACACGCATTTTGCGGCAGTTACATTTTGCGGGGGAGATGTTATAATCCATTAGACTCACCCTATCCTTGGGTGTTATAGGGAAAACTGGTGTCCGCACGATCAAACGGTGTATCATGCCGATAGCAGGTGTGGAAACGCCCTTTAAAAGGGTGATACATTCCTGTCTGGTAGCTTTTATGTGCATGGCACTGCGTCTCCAAAATTTTAGAGACCAGAAAAAAAAATTCGCAAAACTAGCTAACATGATCGATTCTGTCATGGCACCATATTAATTTTTTGGAGGGCGGGGGCGGTAAAAACGATCAAGGGGGGTAAATATAGTAGTATCAAAAATATTTGTTTAACGTGAATAATTGTAGAGGAAACAACCTATTGGATCGTGGTAGATAAGTGGACTTACAATTTAAAATTTTTTATTACAAGAGCAGTAGTTCATGTATATAAAAAAGAGACTGTGAGTATAAAATATACTACTAATACCAAAGATGTAAAGACAGTGCTCAAAAGAAAAACTCCCGATAAGATTTTAGGAGCACATTACAACATTGCTCGGGAAATAAAACTTTTGCGAAAGGGTTCAGTGATTAAACAATTGGATGCTCTCCAGTCTGCTTATAAACAGGGAGTACGAGCTGGAGACATGTTAGAAAATTAAAAAAGACCACCGACTGGACACTGATAGACATCACTTGTTACATGTTTCACTATATTTACTCAGCAAACTTGCATCACTTCTATTTACTGCAGTACGTCTAATAGTGGCCTCCTCTAAATCCAAAAAAGTGTTCCTGACATTGTCTTTTTGATATTCGCTTTCTTGGTGGCTCCTCGGCTTACTACATACCCTAATGTAGCTGAGATTCTAAGCCACATTTTGGTATATAGCATGCCTAAGAGCCACCAACAAAGTGTGTATCAAATAATAAAATACCTTAAAATTTTTTTTTTTTAAATTTAGAGCAGGTCAGTCAGTGATATAAGAGGAAATACCGTCTTCTCTCTAATAGCCGAACCCCGCCCTCAATTCAAAATCGTGTTTTTGGCATTGTGTTTTTGACCCACTTTTTGCACAAGACTCCCAAGCAAGTTGCCACTCAAATTGTAGCTTATTGTCTTAGCTACAAAGGTAGATAGACCCCGAGGGATATAAGGGTGTTTCTATCTATTATTGTAATGTAGCTTTTTACCAAATAAACTGTTACTATTCCATTGCAATTTCCTAGTAGGACAATTGTGTTGCTGCTACTTTCCGAATTGATTTCTAGATATGTTCAACTAATTTTGACACACTACTTTTCCAAACAATCTATTGGGCTCATCAGTGACCCCGACGACATACTATTTACTGCTTCTCAGAACATCAATGACCAACACGTCAACTCTTTTTTCTGTCACTCATCTTTTTCCATAATGTGTAGTTTGAGAAAAAAGACGGAGTGTGTAACATGGTTATTTCCATATAGCTTATCTTATAGAGACACGTTTATTGGCTTGTCAGGTGGTTTAACACAAGAGGTGTGTCAAGTGGAGGAAAAATAGGGTGAACAGGGTGAAAAAACCTCAAATCAGTCATATTTTTTTTGCTTCACAACTTGTCATGGTTGGTACACGCACACCTAAAACTAATTGAATGAGGGGCTTTGAAAGTAAGAAAAAATTCGAATTGACTTACCACTTAAGAGCCTCTCCTGCAATCTCAAAAGCCTAGTGCTCTCAGACGCGCCATCTGCATTAGAGGCGTCAAAAATCTCTTTTTTAGTAATAAAAAAGTTCAATAATTGCAGTCAACCCTCGTTAATCCGGCATCCTCAATAATTTAGCATCCCAAGGAAGGTGGCGAGGAGCGATTTTATCCAGAAATAGATCTGGATAACTCGGCAGCCTCGATAATTAGGCGCTCGGAGCCCGATCCCTTGAGGTGCCAGATTATCGAGGGTTGACTGTAGTAAAAAGACAGAAATGGTTGCAAAGTGAAACCCCTTAGCAGACAACAGCAAAAGCAAAAGGACAAAACTTTTGAAACATAAAAATTGAGAGTATTTCCTACTGGAATACTAAAGCCAGCAATCAAATGGTCAGCAAAGATGTGCATCTCCAGCCTAATTGTTGAGGAGGACTTTGGATGAGGGTGGGTAAATATTTCTGCTGCTGCTGCCTATGTGTGATAACATCATCATCAGTTTAATCGACTTTTTGACTGATAACAAGTAGTTTCCCAAAAACAGAGGGTGTTGCCGCCAGTAGCACCTCTGCTTTCAATTGCCAGAAAATTCCATCAATTGCTTCAAGTTAACAAACAATCCAAATTAGTCTAAATGCTAGGAAGTGCTTTAATTTCTCACAGCAACGAGATTGTTCATGTGTTTGGTGAGTCTTTTTGGACTATTTCCGAGTAGGGGCATAGCCGTTGCAAATGATTAAGGGTCATGTCGCCCAAATCAATTTGTTTTGTCCCCGTTTTGCTAAAGGACTATGCCTGTGTATAGCTTAGACAAGAATTTTACCTCGTGAAACTCATATTGAGATGCAGCAGTCAATCGAAAGTAGAGCACGAAGTGGTGCCGGTTTTTTTCCCCGAAGTTGGGCGCTTACGCTGTTTAAAACCTGCTCGTGCCCCTCTTTTTTTGATGTGGTCTTTCTCCCGTCGTTTTAGTCATTCATAAGCATTTTTAACACACTAAAAACGATAAGAAAGCAATTTTCCAAGCCTTTTCGTCATAGAACGGCAGTTTTTGGGAAGTCAAAAATTGATGGTATTTTTAGACGCCAGGAACTGCACTTAGGCATACAACTAAGGGTAGGCCAACTTCGGTTAGCCGTGAACCTCTAAACCTAGGTATAATAACATGGTATATGCCAAGTCTTGGCTAACCTACGCTGGCCTTCCCTAAGCCTAAGGCTTAGCTGCATGCCTAAATGTACATCCTGAGGTTTAAAAATACCATCAACTTTCGACTTAAAAAAAAACTGGCTTTTTATTAGGGTTGGTATCACTCCCGTGAAATCGCTAGCGGGAGGCATATTAGCAAAAAGTTTGAGGGGGAGAGACAACGGGAAGTATTTTCCAAAATTATTTGGGAAGAAGGGATGATGGGAGGGACTTTAGAATAAATTTTGGACAAGAGGGACTACGGGAGGAATTTTGGACACTTTTGGTCACGGGAAGGAGGGAGACATTGTTTTTTTCACCCACTCTTTTCGGATGACTCTCAAGAAACTTACCAACCAATTTTCAGCTCATAATCTAAGCTACAATTTGGGTGGTAAATTGCCTGAGAGTGGTTGGCAAAAAGTGGGTCAAAAACACAATGCCGAGGACACGATTTTGAGTCAATACGATATTCAATGGTGCATTTCTCAGGTAACCTAGAGTTCCGAAAGGCTATTGAGAAAAGAGCTGGAGAGAATGTTCCGTCTACAAGTGGGATCAGTTCCAACTCCACTTCCAGTTCCACTCATAGTTTGGTGGAGTGTGAATTGCAGGACAGTGTACCTTCCACTAACAAAGAAAAGGCCGGCTTCAACAAGAAAACTGCGAGTTTTTGCGAATCAAGCAGTCTTAATCTGCTAAGTGTTTGCAGGAAATCGACAGCGAACTTTTCTCAGAAGTCCTCATGGAGACTATATTGCCACTTATTCTGCTGCATAGAACTCAGCAAGAAGCTAGATCACTGGAAATAAACAGCATTGAGTCGGACCAACTCAAGTTCCACATAGTCGACTTCTACAGCAATTACGTGGCTGTGTTCATAACCACTGAGAAGTAAGGATTTTGAAGCGGTCCACTCTGGGATTGGACAGAATACAGCCTAGGCCAAAACTCAGCCGAACACACAATTGCCGGGGGAATAAGACAAAATTCCCCCGCGAAATGCTTCTGGGTGGTTAACCTACATGTCCGCCTGGTTTACCTACTTCCACATGCTTTGAATACCCTTTAGCTATTTATTTTATTCCAAAGAGGTCCTTGTTTGTCTATTCCACCCAGGAGTCTGCTTGATGTCTTTGGTTGCCAAGCGGCCTAATACCCATTTAAAGCTTCTGTACACCAACTATCTGATTGTTCGACACCAGCAGAAGCCACAACTAAGCCTAAGGCTTAGGCTTAAAAAGCCTGGGGTAGGCCAGCGCCAGCGTACACCTTGCCTCATTTAGGTTTAGTGGTTTAGTGGGGTATCTCACACCAACTCCAGCCATAAATTAACCAACCCAAATAGACGCCAACTTGGTGTATTTTTTTCTTCTTTTTAGCCTTTTTTCTCTCTTCTGAAACAATTAGAGTACTTTAAAGAAGATTTACAAATTTCAACTTGTTACAAAAATTGAAAAGATAGCCTATTAAAGGGTATTTCACCCTGATCAAACCTTCTTTAAAATACCTCTCATTAGTACAGGAAAAGGTTTTTCAGAAGCTAGAAGTGAGGGAAAAAAATCACACCAAATGGACATACATTTGGTTAGATTGGTTAAGAGACTATCAAGCTCATAGAGCATCGTGTATCAAGTCCTAGGCTGTGTTTTATGAAGGCTTTATTTTTCCACCAGTGCGTCCACCCAGCCAACAATATCTCATTTGTAGTTCATTTCAGTGCTGAACTAGAAGCCATCAGTGAGATGTTCACAAATACAGTTATGAAAAGTCTCAATTTCCATTACGGCCCTTATATCCATCTGCTGGAAACCGGCTCCACTCAAATGGGCAAAATAAAGAGTAGGGTGAATCGACGGATGGAGAAAATAATACAAAGCTTTGACAAATATGCACTCCCTAATGGTAAATTTATGCCGACCATGATATTAATAAGTCTTAGGTGAATTCACTTTAGAAATGTTTAACGTGAACCTGTCCTTTGGCAACAATGCAAATATCCACTCATTGGCTGGACTCTTCAAGGAAATTGCGCTAAGAATTTCGCAATCCATGTTCAACAAAAAATGCAGGTACCACACCCTTTTTTTGACTCTACGGCTTAGATCCCATAGCCAAATGGAAAAGAAAGTTGTGTTATCCATCTGATCTTTTGCGACCGGATTTCGATCGAAATTATTCTTCTTCTAATACTTTTTTTTTCGTGTTCTGCTTGACAATTGTGCTAGAGGGCCACAAAAAAGATGAATTTGAAAAAAAAAATAGATAAACCGCTTGCTACTGCTGTATAATACACCCTCCACCAAAATTACCATATTTCCTCGAACTATGCGCCACCCCCTAATTCAAAATCGTGTTTTTGGCATTGTGTTTTTGACCTACTTTTTCCAGATGACACTCAGGCAAGTTGCCATTTAAATTGTAGCTTATTGTTTCGGCTACAATTTGCGTGGTGACTTGCCTGAAAGTCCTCTGGGAAAAGTGGGCCAAAAACACGATTTTGAATTGGAGAGGAGGGGCGCTTATTAGAGGAAATACGGTATATATACCACTCTCAAAAATACTGGCTTGATGCATAATTAACGTCGGTTTTTTGTTTCAAGTTTTATTCCAGAACACCAAGCAAAAGTCCAAAAATGAATATTTTTAATTGCTTACTTTGGTGCGTAATCACCCTCCACTGAAAGGCTTCCCATTTACTTAGCAGACGATCTATTCCACGGACAAAGAAGCGAGCATTTTTGGACGCAATACATGCTTTGAAGCTTTCCTCCTCTTTCACAACCAGCAAAAGTGCTTGTTCATCAAAATCTGACGGACGGTCTCGGCCTTTTTCATCTTCCAAGCTTGTGTCGCCAGACTTGAAGACCTTTGGTCTTGCCTTTTACTGATTGCTTCTTTGCCAAAAACGTTGTTGAGTTCTCGAATTGACTGCTGTCCAGCCTTTTTCAAAGTGGCAGAGCAAGGTATGACGGATGTGAAGATGATTTTCGACTCGCATTTTGCTTTTTTTGTGGAGGGTTTATAATCCAGTAGAGCTAAACACTCATTTTCAAAATTGCGTAACAGGCGATCCCGGGCTTTGATTTACATTTTTGAGTGTTGCTAGAGTCGATTCTCAATGTAAAACCACCCTGTGAACAGCTCTAGGTGGTGTTGTAACAGGACTTGGCTGTATTTACAGGTGCATTTTTGTGAACTCTGGCCAAATAATCGGATCCAGTAGTTCTCAACAACAGGAGAGTATGTCCCTATTCAATGTGATGGATACCACAGAGCAGAGTTCTCTGCTCGAGTTCTGCCTCTTCCCTTCAGACAGCTATAGCACAAGCAATGCAGCAGCCAAGAAGTGCTTGAAATGCCAGGTGGAGCAGGGCTGGATATACTCGCGTATTCTGCGACGCCGCCAACTGCTAAATGTGTTTGTGTTCTCGTTGACTGGCGAGATCGAGTTGATTTGTTTAAGCAATGCCGACTACAGTCTAGAAATTACTGCGATGTAAGTTCGCTAAGTCAATCTTTGAGCTGAAATTGTAAATTTCTAAAAAGAAATATAAGAAAGCTACTGGACACTTTCGATTTCTTCAGAGAAAGCACAAGGGAGGGGTGGAATATTGACTGATCATATAATTTGATTGACCACTATCGACTGACCACCATGTTCGAAATTTTGCTTGACTTTGTAACTTTTATTAGCATACCTTCTTAAGAGGCTCATGGTAACCTAACTTTTTCTATTTTTATATAACCCTTCAAGCGCCCTACGCTCTCAAAAGGGGTGTAGGAGGCTTGAAAGGGTTAGATATTCGCGCACAGACTTACCTGCGCGATAAATCCGAACAAGACTCTTTACCATAAATGCATTTGAGGACTCCTTTTTGCCCAGTTCCAGTAACCAAAATACCCTTATATAAGCAGAGACCGGATTCGTATGCCCAAAAAGTTGGATCCACAGCTGGGTCCGACCATTTTTTTCTTGAATTTTTGACATCTTTTGCCCATTTTGATGTTGATCCCTCTAAGGCGAAAAATAGAAAGGATTCGGAATTTGCCGGTCGCTTTAAGACAACTCAACAATTTCACCTTCATAAAAAGTCCAACTCTTGATATAACTAATTAAATCAAGACTTAAAATCAAAGATTAAATCGAGAGTTGGATTTTTCAAAGGTGAAATTGACGAGTTGTCTAAAAACGACCGGCAAATTCAGAATCCTTATGATTTTTTGTTCCAGAGATATAAATATCAAAATGGGCAAAAGATGTCAAAAATTGAGGAAAAAAAGTTTGACCCAGCTGTGGGTCAACTTTTTGGCATACGAATCCGGTCCCTATATATAAGGTAGTTTACCTTGGGGGATATTAAGTTATCATAAACTTCATAAGAAGTTTTACAAATAAAAGTTATAAAGTGAAGCAGAATTTCGAACATTGTGGTCAGTCGATAGTTGTCCTAAGGGAGGACACCAGGGCAAATTTCTAAAAAAAGATTAAAACTGTCCAGTAGGCATATAAAAACTATAAAAAGCCGCTGGCCGCTTTGAGAACGCTGAAAAAAGGTTTGTTTTTAGATGTGATCTGCTTGAGAATCTAGAAAAAGTAGGAAAGTGTGTGAGTGACAAGAAGAACAACAATGCAGAATTAGTAGCTCTGATCCAAGCAGTGGACAAATTGGTGCAAAAGTCGTGTGTTTTGCTTCAAAACTCAAAACTTGTTGCTTCAGATGCTCACATATTCATCACAAATCTTCAGCGGACGGAGAAGTTAATCAAGGCATGTTTCTAGTCGGTCAACAAGAATAATTTTTTTTACTCAACTGCATTTTTCAGAACCTATGGAATAGGTTGAGCGGAGAGTTGATGCGTTTTCAGGGCTTGGAATTGTCGCCAGATTGGATGCAGAGCCACCAGTTGCCAGCCGCTTTCTCTCGTTTCTCGCTTTCCCGATTTGGATCTTCTCTTTCGTTGTTCTCCAATTCCTCTTCGCCGGCTGGAAATGAGCAATTGACTTACCATTCTAACTTCACATGGTAGGACGGCTTTTTAAGAAGGTTTTAGGGAGTACTTCTTTTGTTGGTTACGGTTATATATTCCGCCGCATATATTCCGCCACGTGCATTTCGCAGCAATTATCTAACCTACTGTCGGTTTCGTTCCTCTTTTTGGGTAAAATTAGTTGTTGAATTTATTATATTGCTACAAATTCGAAGTTCATGGCAAATGATTACCTACTTTTGTTGGGCTACGCTATATATGTGGCGGAATATATGCGGCGGAATATATAACCATAACCCTTTTGTTTAACCCCCTCCCCCTTTCTTTAAACAAAAAAAGTACCGGTTTTAGTGGCTAACACACTATGCACCAAAAGAATTATTTGGCGTTAATAGAATATACCCGTTCGCCTCAAAGTAGCTAGCAGATATTAGATCGTGTTAGATCACTAGCAAACGCTCAGCTATCTTTTTGATACCGTAAAATAAAGGTGTTAGGAAGCGTCAATTAATAAAAGCAAGCTTTTAGGCCGTCGTCTTCGCTGTCCCGCCAGAGCCGCACTTCAATTGCACATTTGGATGCGATGAGGTCTCAATTTAGACGTTTGCTGAAAGGACTATTGAATGAGATTGTCTCCTGCTCTTTCAAAATAGCTAAAAGTCAGCAGTTGGAGAGGTTGCATGGTGTTGTCCGACAAGCTGTAGACCGACAGATGAATCAGTCAATGGAGTTGGTGCTGAATAGAATAGCTAAGACCTGGAGTTTGGGCAACCCTCTAAGACCAGCGCATTTGGGTGGCTGTTTTTAAGTTTTACACGTGAAACCGAGTTTTCGGTTCCAATTACTCGAAAAAGGGGTATCCAAGCCGACAATGATTACTAGAAAAAGTGACAAAAATCGGGTTAAAAAAGGGTCAAGCCGGGATATTGGATTTGGGGACACGCCTACGCCCTATATTGAGAGTTTACTAAATTCGCTTTTAGGGCTTGATATGCTGGCCTATCACTTTGAAATTTCCGACATCCTCTTTAATTACAGTTATGTTCCTGGCAAGTTTTCCTTATTACATGCACAAAAACAGAAGCTCTACAATGTGAAACTCATTTAGACAAGTATCGGCTAATATTTTCCAAGTTTGGTAAACCCTTGTTGGGAAGTGACTTGATGATCGTACGTACTCAAGAAAGTCAACTTCTAATACAGGTTAGACTCCAAAATCATTCTTACTTTTGCTCATCCTCTTCACTACAGATCCTAAGCCGAATAGACGGCGTGTTAGACAAGCCGAGAAAAAAGGCCACTTTCAAATTGTTGCCAACAAAGATGGTTGCTGACAAAAAATCATACACCGTCTGCTTGGCCCTCTTTGCAGACTATGTGAACATTTCTTTGGCACTTAAGCAGTGCCATCAGTTGGCTAGAATACTTGCACCGGAGATACAGAAAAACGTTACAAATATTTTATTATTGAGTTAAGCAAAATTACAGACAATCTGCCAAATTGTGTGGAAGAACCCGTTTTTGTAAATAAATGTCAACAAATAAAACTATTCCCACAATGAGGTGGAGGGTGAACATTGGTAACTATCGACAATATCAAACAATAATATCAGACAACTCTGAAGTGAGCTTCTCAATTGGCAGACAATTTAAGTGTAATGACCAAAATCGATGGGTCATTCGATGGTTCGATAGACTGCCCAGCCGCACATAGGCTTTCTCGCCATTTTTTTTTTCTTTTCATTATTCTGTAGCATTTTACGGGTAAATTTCAGTGAGAAAACTAAAAGATTGTTTTTTATTGTTTCTCTTGGCCTAAAAAAGTAAACTAAAACACATTTATATATGGTATACAGTAGGGTTGGTCTCCCACCCCCTAATTTTTACTAAAATTATACTAAAAAATCCCTCCCGCTAGCGATTTTACGGGAGGGAGGCCAACTCTAGTATAAGTCGAAATTCGATAACCCGTCACCCCTAAAAAGTTGGATCCACAGCTGGGTCCGACCATTTTTTTTACTCAATTTTTGACATTTTTTGCCAGTTTTAATATTGATGTCCCTAAGGCAAAAAATTGCAGGGATTTTGAATTTGCCAGTCATTTTTCAAAAAGCTAGCATTATTGCCGTCAGTAAAGCCAGACTTTGATAACACGTCACCCCTTAAAGAGGAAACTGTTGAGTTGTTTAAAAACGACCGGCAAATTCAGAATCCTTAAGACTTTTTGCCTTGGATACATCAATATTGGCCATGGGTTTTTTTCCTATTTTGATATTTTTGAATAAAAGTACCCATTCTTTTACAAACATTTTTCTTCTGACGCTTCCAAATAGTCAAAATCTTCTCACAAATTCGATTGTGAAAGCCGAAATAGATATTGTAAAAGCTATCTCGGCAACCAGACGACAAAAGTGGACTGGTTGCCGAGATATGACCAAATGTTGGACTATCGACATTTTGTAACATCGGCCACCTTACTTGCGGCCATATATCGGCAACCAAGCCACTGTTCTAAAGTGACTTGCTTAGGGAAAAATCATGGCCAACTGCTGTTTTGCCTTTCCTCTAATAATTCTGTAAGAATTTCATCAATTATTGCAACACATTAGGCTATTTCGTTAAAAAAAGAACTTTTACATTCGGCACTATAATTTCTCTGAAGAAACCTGGGGAAAGATAATAGCACGGCAGTAGGAGTCAATAAAGCGTCTTTGTTGGAGCTTACAGCATAATGCAAAAAAATAGTATGGGGCCGAAGTAAGTACCGAAAAGTAAGTAAACCATCACAAGAGGTGTTCTATACCACAGTTGCGCCAGTGAAAGGCTCTTCCCGCAATGTAATATCAGTGTATGACTCATGACTTGAGGGAACAAGAATATCCCTAATAAAGGTTTTCGATTGCTTCAGACCAAGAAAGTTAATCCAGTTTGTTCTAAAGTGTGGGTTGCGGAATGGACAGCAGACAACTTGGAAGAGATCTCGTTTGCTGATCTCTTTTTTCTAAAACATACCAAAAACTTTTGATAAATTTGATTCTCAAGACATATAACTCACCAAAATGCCAATGTAAGTAGTGCCGGCAGAGATAAGTACCTGAAAGTAGGCAACTTTGATCAGCAACTTATATTTGCACAGGCGGCTAAACTATGGAACAGGCACCCCAGTCAAAGAACAGTACTTCGTCCGTTCTACAATCAACTGGAGTGGCTATTTTTTTCAAGAAGTAAAAAGAGCTCAGGAATCTGAAGCTGAATACAGAATTTGGGTTCTGTTCTAGAGTTGACTGGGCTGCCTGTTCCAGAGTTGCTCCATAGTGCATGCGACAAAATTCCTCGCGACAAAATTCCCCTGTTTTGATCCGTTTAGAAAGGTGTTTGTACATGTTAGCCATTAGGCATACCACCATTAAGCCTTAGGCTTAGTATACCCAAATCGTATACCCAAAGGTATGCCTATAAAAGGCTGTCGCGTCTAGCTGGCGCGTTCAGCCTTTCATTTTAACCACCCCACACAGCGAAAAAAGGTAATTTTCAACAAGATACTCTCTGAAGGTAAAATAGCTGAAAGGTATCCACACCATCTGAAACTAGGCAAACCAAGTGGAGAATTGATTAACCAGCTGAAAGTATGGTGCGGCGAAATTCTGTCCTGAGGTATTTCGTCTCATTCCCTACAGAGATGGCGAAAACGGACATAAAGTCTGCCAGACTATCAAAAAGTTCACTAGACACCAAAAGTTTACCAGACTTCTTGTTTGGTTTCACCATCTCTGGTACATTGCTTATGAAACTCACAAAATTCCACCAAAATAACCCTCCAACGAGAAGAAAGACTAGTGCGCACAAGAAATATGAAAAAAAAACTGAAGAGATGATGAATTCACTACTGCCATCACAGAACCAATTGAACCAAGGTAGATTGGTCAAGTCGGAGTTGCAGAACACTTGATTGGATGTTGGCTGGAAAAAAAATGAGGGTAAGAGAATAGAAAGTCGAAAATGGAAAGGATCCCCACTCTCCAATAGTTGTGGTAGAAGGTAGTGAATCCACCAACAGTAAAGGTGGCACAGCCTGTGACAAGAAATGCGAGGAATTGAAGAAAGTGCCGATGGTTTTTCGCACCCACACCTGAAAACTTGACGTGCGTACTACAAACTGTTACCAGCACAAGCGATTACATTGATTGACCCATATGCAGTGATGATCCATTCTGTATTTGTAAATTGAGCGTGAGTGTAAAGCATTCTTGAACCGTACAACCCCAAGTGCACCCCCCCCCCCCCCCCCCCCC
>BBSZ01000629.1:0-11748 GCA_000981365.1 Subanguina moxae | reverse complement strand
TGTGTTTGTGGCATCATGTTTTTGGCCAATATTTTGTTGATAGCTCTTGGACATGTTATATAGACCAAAAGGTTGCTTAGAATCTAGACTACTTTCTCTTAGTTCTGAATCAGAACTTCTGATCATATTGGGTTGGTGCATAATTATCCGCGGTTTTTTTTTCAAAAAAGTGTGTTTGTGGCATTGTGTTTTTGACCTATGTTTTGCGGGTGTCTTTTGGGTATGTTATATACCAAAATTTAGCCCATAGTTTAAGCTACATTTTTATATGAAACATGTCCAGAAGACACTAGCAGAACATAGGTCAAAAACACAATGCCACAAACACACTTTTTTGAAAAAAAACCGCCCAATATATCAGCAACCAAGCCTCTTTTTGAAATTCTGTTTTCAGATTCGGATTCTTGAGGTCTTTTTGCCTACTTTAAGTGCCGCAGAATAAAAAAAATCCTTTCGAAAATGAATACTAAGCCCCTTACGGGACGCGAAGGTGCTCGGGGCCTTGGAGTTGAGATGCGCACACACCCATGCCTGAGAGATAAATCACTCGAGAAGAAGCTCTGAATACAAAAAAACGCTTCAGATATGGTGTCAGTACCGACCTGCCGGGTGGTTGAGCCGTAAAATCATTGACCATCAACCATCATGACGAGAGAGGGGGTGGGGCGTTAATATCTTTTAAGATTTTTTATAAATAGAAAATTTTCAATTTCTCTATTCAGTATTCCACATAATTAACTATATGAACACAAGCGTGAAAATTTCTCTTTTTTGTGTGCTGCAACAGCCAAAGTGGTGCAGAAATAGTTCAAGTGAGTGAGAGAGGAGAAAAAGGGGTGGTTAAAAGATGGTGGACTTGCTACAACTCCCCCATAACAGTCAGCAAACGTGCAGAACTGCACATAGTGTGCGAAAAGGGTTTGTGGAATGCAGTTGGTGATATTAACCTCCCCTCATACATAACATATAAGCAAGCAGTTAACTATGTAAGAATTATTAGTTTGTGGCTCACAGTTATTAGTTTGTGGCTCACAGTTATTAGTTTATGGCTCACAGTTATTAGTTTGTGGTTCATAGTTATTAGTTTGTGGCTCACAGTTAATAGTTTGTGGTTCACAGTTATTAGTTTGTAGCTCACAGTTATTAGTTTATGGCTCACAGTTATTAGTTTGTGGTTCATAGTTATTAGTTTGTGGCTCACAGTTATTAGTTTGTGGTTCATAGTTATTAGTTTGTGGCTCACAATTATTAGTTTGTGGCTCACAGTTAATAGTTTGTGGTTCACAGTTATTAGTTTGTGCCTCACAGTTATTTTTAGATTATTATTCAATCTTTGACTCTACTGGATTAAACCCCCTCCTCAAGTTTACACCTCCCAAAAAAACTTTTGCCATGTTTTTCTCACTGAACTATGGCAAAGAAGGCTCTAAGTTCATTTATTTGTCAAGAGTATTGTTCAGATTCATCTCACAGGTAAGTCTGTGCGCGCATCTCTAGCTCTCAAGACATATTGAAAAATATTCAAATTGGCGCCAAATTTTTACTTATAATACAATGGCATCCAATCTTTTTTAGAAGTATGTTCAAAGGTGCTAAACCGATATTTCGCCTTCATGTATTTCTAGCCCTATTTGGCTTATTTGGAACTGTTAGTGGAGATGTGTTCACAGCCATGGTCGACCTGGAGAACCTGCTGGCCAGCGAAGCTAGCACAACCAACAATGTTATACAGCAGTATATTGAATCAGAGGAGCTGCGCTTGCAGCAGTTAAAAGAGTAGGTTTTGGTCATAGTTTTGTGATTTGCCTAGAGTGTATTTATAGACCCTATAGAATGGCATGTTACGTACCAAATGATAGCTCAAAATCTCTTCCACAAAATGTGTCAAATATTTAATATAGATGAAACAGGATATAAGCTGAGTCTCGGCTAGTCTTAGGCTGGCCTACCCTAAGCCTAGGGGTCTCGGGTAGCCTAGGCTGGCCTACCCTAAGCCTAAGGGTCTCGGCTAACCTTTAAAAAAATTTGACCAAAATGGCCGAGTGCCTTTATATCGAAGGTATTTTATAGATTGAGACTGAGCTTGAAGCGCTCTTATACCGAGGGTCAACTGTATATAAATTTTATTAAACAGAAGCTATAAAGCTTGTTGAAATCTTTTCTGCCTAAAGTTGTCCTATTCATACAGCCAATATTACAGATTTGCCAACCACTATCGCCGTAACACCAACAACCCCAAGGCCATAGCTTTGGATGACCTGAAGACAGTGAGCAATCCAGTGAATGCATACTTGATGATTAAACGGTTGGCCACCGACTGGAAATTCATCAGGAGTTTGATGCAGGGAAACTCTGCAGACACATTTATCAAAAACATCACTCAAGGCAGGGTGGACAACTCGGTTGGTTAAACTTGTTTTTTTGCTCACTGTTTAAAAAGTTGCCATTCGCCAAACTGGAAAAAAATAAATTGTAAACATACATCAGCCTTTACGGACAGCCTATGGCTTAACTCTGCAAGCTTCTGCTCTTTGCTGTTGTTGGGCTATTTCTTTTTTATTTACATTTTTATTAGTCTTTTTACTATTTATTTTATATTGTTGACGAATACCGTATTTACTCTAATTACTTTTAGCAATTTTTTTTTGTCAAATGATAAAAGTGCCATGCTTATTCTAATAAGCATGGCACCCTAAATTCAAAAAAATGTGTTCGTGGCATTGTGTTTTTGACCTATGCTTTGCGGGTTTCTTCTGGGCATGTTTTATACCGAAACACGCGTATTCAATAGAATGAAAAAATAAAAATCGAAAATACATAGTGCTGTTGAAAATTTTCAAATAGTGGCGTTGTCCCAGGCAGACATAGGTCAAAAACACAATGCCACAAACACATTTTTTTAAATTTAGGAGTGCTCGCTTATTAGAGTAAATACAGTAGTTAATTCTTTTTCATAGTTAATTCTTTTTCATAGTTAATTCTTTTTCATAGTTAATTCTTTTTCATAGTTAACTATTTTCCATAGTTAACTATTTTCCATAGTTAACTATTTTCCATAGTTAACTATTTTCCATAGTTAACTATTTTCCATAGTTAACTATTTTCCATAGTTACCTATTTTCCATAGTTACCTATTTTCCATAGTTACCATATTTCTTCACTCCCCTCCCCTAATTCAAAATCGTGTTTGTGGCATTGTGTTTTTGACCTATGCTTTGCGGGTTTCTTCTGGTCATATTTTATACCGAAATTTAGCCCATATTCTAAGCTACATTTTGATATGTAACATGCCCGAAAGTCAATTTCCAGGTCAAATACCCAGATGATGACGACCTGGATGGAGCTGCTATTGGACTGCTGCGTCTGCAGGACACATACAAACTTAAGACTTCTGAACTAGCTAATGGCATTGTTGCTGGCGAGAATGTTGGCAAAGGGCTGAATGCTCAAGACTGCTTTGAAGTTGGGCGGGCAGCCTACAACATCAAAGATTACTACCACACACTTCATTGGTGGGTGTTGCTTTATAGGGTGGCCAGAATGCAGATGGCAAGTGGGAAGTAAAACAAGTTCAACGGGGCAAAGAAGCGGAACTCAGACTTTTTTTACTACCCACTTCCCACCTCCATAGTGGCCTGGCTATAAGGCCGGTATTTTGTTAATAGTTGATATTGCAGGATGCAAGAAGCACTGGACAGAATAGAGGCGCAGAAGAGCAAAGACTCGCCCAAAGAAAGCGATATTTTGGAGTACTTGGCATTTGCACTGTACCATCAAGGCAACCCCAAGAGAGCCTTGGCTATGACTAAGAGAATTGTGGAGATTGACCCATATCATCCAAGAGCAGAAGGTTGGTGGTTGCTCATTCAATTAAATTCACAAAAAAAACCTCATATTTGAAGGATTTTTATAATTATTTTACAATAACTATAAACCATTTGTACAGGAAATGTTCAGTGGTACGAAGAAAGGCTGGATGCAAACGACAAAACCGATCTGGACCACCTTCCTCCACTCAAAAATGAGAGGAACAAGCAGAACGACATCCTAGAAAGAGACGACTACGAGAAGCTGTGCCGGGGCGAATTCAACTACGATCCAGTGATGGCCTCCCAGGTGTATTGTTACTATAAACAAGACAGGCCATTCCTCAAACTAGCTCCGCTAAAGGCGGAAATTATTCGGTATGAACCACTGGTTGTGATATTTCGGGATGTTTTGTCCAATGAAGAGATCGAAGTGATTAAGAAACTGGCTACTCCAAGGGTTTGCACTCAACTTTTATACTACATGATAGAGTCTATTGTTGCAATTTGTAGTTGAAGCGAGCCACAGTACAAAACGCAAAGACTGGAGAGTTGGAGTTTGCCAATTACCGAATCAGTAAAAGGTTGGTGGTAGGGAGAATCGATTTTACACTCAAACCTCACATAACATACACCAAAATATTGAGTTGGTGCATAATTATCCGCGGTTTTTCAACGCGATCCAACAAAAACAAAAAAAATATTTGACAAAAACATGCTTAAATGATTATTCGGGAGCGTATTCACCATCTACTTCAAGGACTGCTTGCCATTTGCTTGGCAGTCGATCGATTCCGCCGGCGAAGAAGTCACAATTCTTAGAGGTGATCCACGCTTTGACATCGGCCACCAACTCATCAAAATCGAACGACTACAAGAAACCCAATCGAAGAATTACCGGTCAAGAATTGTTTTTAGTCGAGAACAAGCGGTTGAAGAACTCGGGAATAATCCAGTAGAGTTAGTGCAGCATTAATTGTACCCGGGGACAAGAGAAATACCTAAGTGGCAGAAATATTACATAAACCTTTTTAACAAATGCTTGCAACGTTTTCAGTGCATGGCTTAAGGGGCACGACCATGAGGTGGTTGCACGCATAAACAATCGCATAGACCAAATGACTAACTTGGATCAAGAAACCTCGGAAGATCTCCAGGTATTTGTCTAGCAAAAAAAACTGACAAATCGTAAACTTATTTTACCAATTTTACAGATTGCCAACTATGGAATAGGTAAACTAGGAGTTTTTAATCCACAAATTGTGTGTAATTCTCAACCATATAGGAGGGCATTACGATCCACATTTTGACTTTGCTCGAGTAAGCCCAATTTAATTTTAGGAGGTCATTATGAACCACACTTTGATTTTTCTTTGGTAAGCGATTAGATTCTGTTGCCAGCACTCATCACACTTTATCTCCTCATCTTTTGGAAGCAAAAAAATATACGTTAAAGATTGTGATAAAAGCTACAAAGCTAATTGACTTATTTGTTTGCAGCGAGGAGAAAAGGACCCCTACAGAGCTGGCACCGGAAATCGAATCGCGACAGTTTTGTTCTATGTAAGTAACCCATGTTTTTTTACAGAAAGAGGAGAAAAATGCCTTCAAAAAACTTGGCACAGGAAACCGCATAGCTACAGTTCTATTCTATGTGGGAATTTTTGGAATTAGAAAGAGTTTAAGGCTGTAGTGCATTATTCAGTAGTTGCCTAAAAATGTTTAAAATGCTGTTACCTTTGATTTTCACGGCTCAACCACCCGACAATTGGGTACTGACACCATGCTCAAAAATAGCTGAGATTCAGGGTTATATTTTTGAGTATGGTGTCAATACCCAATTGTCAGGTGGATGAGCCGTAAAAAATCGTTAACCACCGAACGTCGTGACGAAAAAAGGGGGATTAATAAATGTTATACGATATAAATATAAATCTCTAGTCCTAACCCTAATCCCTTAAATTAACTATTAGATTAAGAATTAGGGTTACCGTATTTTCTCTAATAAGGCCCCACCCCCTTTGATTTGAATTTTTGTTCTTGGTATTTTATTTTTGACTCAACTTCTCCAAAATCCCTCCCGTCATCTCTCTCACCCTGAATTTTTTGCTAATATTCTTCCTGCTATCGATTTTACGGGAGGGAGTCCAACCCTAGTGTTGACTCATGCGCTTTAAATTAGTCATTTACAAAACTGAGAGATCAAAATAGCCATTTTTCGCATTAATTTAGCCCAGTTGACACTCAGTTAATTCAGAAGCACTGTGACACAGCCAAATAATAAACTTGAAACATTGCTTTTACAATATTCAACTGACTCAGAAACAACTATTTTCAGATGTCACAGCCAGAGAAGGGAGGGGCGACAGTATATACAGAGCTAGGCACCGGAGTGTTCCCCACCCTTGGTGATGCTCTTTTCTGGTACAATTTGAGGCGTAGTGGAGAGGGTGATTTGAGAACAAGACATGCTGCTTGTCCTGTGCTCACTGGCATCAAATGGGTTTCCAACAAGTGGATCCACGAAAGAGGCCAGGAATTCCGACGTCCATGTGGTCTGACACCAGACGCAACAGAGAGATATGTGGGCGACTTGAGCAATTTAAGGTCACCACCCAGCAGCCAAGCCGCAGAGAACTCATTTTAGTCACTAGTTTTTTTCATATTGATTCCAAATCAACACTTGCAGTAGAAAAAGCAAAAGTATGCTCTATTCGGGTCTATTCGTTTCATTTTTTCTAAACTGCATTTATTTTTATTTGTTAAACATATTTATTTCTTTGTATAAAGAATAAGATTTCTTTATTTATTTTTTTGGTAGTTGTATCGGGTGAGGCAAAAGTTCATTCGTAAATTGAAACCTTATTTTTAATGATGAAACGTACTCTTTCCCGCGAAGTGTTTGGTGGCATTGAATGGCCCTTTTTCTCATCTTTCATTTCAGATATAACGCATCATTCATCAGGATGGAGCTCCATCGCATCGGGCAGTCGAAACTTAGCAATGGATTGTGAATCCGAGTAAGACTCTTGACAAAATGTATATTAAGTCTTTTGGCCAAGCTCGTGTAAAAAAAATTGCTATTTCGAAATTCTCGGCTTGCCGTTTCTGTTGTCGATTATTAATTTCAACTTTCACACCGCACGCATCGCGGTATCATCCAAGATACAATGCGACTTTTCATTTCCATAATTAAACGAAAATATTCACAAAACCAAACAAAATAATAACAAGGAAGGGTGACGAAGATATCACGAATGTACAAACAACATTTCAAAAGCGTAAATGCGATTTTAAACAACATCTGGCATTTTTAAAGCAAACTTTTTGGAGGCCGCATCAAATTCATCATAAGCACTACTATTAGACAAGGTAGTGGCGGCACGGCCTGAGAAAAGTTCATCATTACCGATACATTCTTTCTTATTGCCCTCTATGCTAGAATTCGCACCCTGGTGATCCTTAAGCACTTTACTTCTAATATGGTCGAATAGTGACTTGTTGGACCTTGCTTCAAAGAATGAATATTCTTCTATTATCTGATAAAGTTGACCTTAACATAAGTATAAGCAAATTGTTTCCAATCAAGGCACACTAACCAACTGAAATCTCATTTATTCTTAATATGCCAACCATTTCGTTAAGTTCCGCAGCCAGTCTGCTGTCTCTACAAAATTTGGCATTAGAACAGCGATAACACGAATAACGGCGACCCACCCAAACGTAAAATAGTAAAGTTTCCTTTCGACGATAGAAGCAGCCAGTAGTTGAACCATGCCTAAAAATATTTTTAACTATGAAAAGGTTCTCCGCCACAAAATATTTAAAAAAATACAGCCTTTTTTAAACGACCACAACTTTTTTAAAGTTTTTTTTTGACAACCCCTTTTGCATTCAACTCAGTTCGCGATGGCAACTTTTTTATATCTAATGTCAAAATTAATTTTTCTTTTTTCCGCTGTCAACACCTGTCCTAAGTCTTAGTTTTAATTTTGGTGGCCAATGCCCACATTAGAGAGGGATAGAGTAAAAATCAAGACCTAGGCACTACATACCGAAAGATTACGAGGTATATCTAATGCAAAACATGTTTTTGTCCACGTCACTTGATTTGCCTGACCTCTTGTAAAACTCTATATTTCTTAGCAAGGAAAAACGAGCAACCGAGCAAAATTAGCAGTTACTTTTAAGTTGCACATCTCCTCTGAATGCTCCACATCCCCTAAAGAACACAATAATTTTGAATCAAAACGAAAAACAGGAGTAACAGCCAACTAACCAGTTCCCTGTTGCGATCGGCCATCCATCCGGATTACTTTGACGAGTTGTAATCGAAAACCCAGCATATGCCTTAACTTCGGTGGATAATGCTCATAGACAAATAATGCAGACATAATCATATGGCCAAGTCAAGAAGAAAGCAAATTCACTCACCTTATTAATCTCGCGTTTTATATAGCCGCGATTGTACTGCACAACTTTAGATCGATAAGGAAGCGCATCAATAGCCACCACTTCACACAAAAACCGACCATACTCATCCCTTAAGCAAAGGATTCTAGAAAGCTAGAAGATTTATCTGGAAAAATCCAACCTTGGACAATTAGGGTCACGCTCCCGAAAAACCCATTGAAAAGAATCGCCGTAGCCGGAGTAATCCGAAAACATTTCGGCTCCAATTATTCTAATAGATTCATAGCTCTTCATCTTTTCACTAAACTACTGTATTAATTCCAATTTACGAAATCTATAATACTGACGCCTATTTTACGGTTAATATTAATACGAAGCGAAAAAATTCCAAACTTGCCAATCGTTTTTAAACAACTCAACAATTTCAAAATATTTAAAGTGACGTTATAGAAATAATTCTTCAATTTTTTGTGATTTTCAATACTTTGAAAGGGCTAAAAAATAGAACCCTATGGCTTTCATTAGAAACAATATGGTATCCCAAAGCTACCTAATGCGGCCCCAAAAAATATCGTTGAAAACCATACCAAATCAAACATGAAATGAGCATTTCCGGGCAAATAAGAAACCTAATCTCTTCCTAAAATGTTCAGAAATAAGCAATGCGAACGGGAACATCCCAAACACCCACTTGAACACATCCATGACTTAGAACTCCACCACCGATAAACTTATTTGCAAAATCCACTTGAAGCATATTACTTCCTGAGACGAAACAATTTTAGAAAAGCTTTGCAAAAACTTGTATGAAACGGTTTTCAACAAGAATATTGCACATACCGTCTTTCTCAATGCTTCCTCGATGCGACGCCTTCATATAACCAACCGGACAATCTGTCATTAATGTCCAGTTGGGCACCTGTTTAACGCAATTCCTCATGATCTAGAAGAACACATAAGAGGATATGAAGAATTTTTTAAGTTTTTGGCAGCACACCGTAACACTTCCACAGGGCACTAAATAAACTCCGTAAAAATGAATTTCTCACTGATGTCCGACAAAAAAACCCCACTTTTCTTGATAACTTCAGAGAAATAATGTAGTACACACTTCAACTTTTCCACGCTTTTTTGGCATCTTAGCGAAAATAACCTGAAAATTACAAAATTATTGGACAAATAATTATTGAATAGATATTAATCCAAATGTGCCACTTCGTGAAGTTGATGAAATTGTAACCGTCGCCAGACGCATCGTTACGAAGTTCTTCTGGAAAAGTGCAAAAAAAGGCGTTGGCAAGAAGACAAGCGATTTGTTGCTGACTTAAGGTGACGGACCCTTCACATCCAATCTTGAGTAATGGAATTGGCTCAAATAACAAACAAACATAGGAATCTACATTCTAAGAATACAAAAATCATTAAATACTCACCTGCGTAATCAAACGATGCAAAGATAGTGCCAACACTAAACAGCTGGTCTTTATGAAAATTAGCTCCAACATTTCAAAACTTTACCTGCCATCTTTGGAATAACATGAGTCAAAATATGCCCCGAATAGTCTTTATCCGCCTCTTTTTCTAAAAAATATTGCAGCGCTGAAAAGCTCATATCCTAAAGTTATGTGCTTAAACCTTGGATCAAGTCTAAAAAATTAAAAAACAAAAAAACAAAAACCTTGAATGTGTAGGCACGAATATAAGACTAAATGAGACTTATAAAACAAGGCAAACCAAAAGCTAAGAAAACCACATACAATTAGATTCTCCAGCGTCAGATCCACCGATAAGGAGATCCTCAGAAGCTCCTGTTCAATTACTTTGTATCGGGCATTGTCTCCAATAGCGTAAAAAGGAAGTGGCACTACAATTTTGAATCGAACTTTTGCAACAAAAAAAATCCTCATACAGTATCAAACCTCACCATATGAAGCAAAATCTAAGGTATTATGAGTTTTCGTAAAAGCAGGACTTGGAAAAGGAAGACAATCTGCTTGATAACCATCAATTTTTACGAGAAAATGGTTGCTATCCTTATCACAAAAATCCTTTATCTGTAGACAAGCCATAGCAGCGGAAATCTAAAAAATCAAGACATTAGTGGAACACAGTCGAGTCTCCTGTAAACTCATTAGTCAGCGAATTTTAGTCGCAGAAAGGAGAATTTCATCCAGAAAAAGGCTTGTCCTTAAAAAAAACGGATCGCAAAATAATATTTTCAAAAAATGCTGTGTCGGAAATCAACTTTTTTTGTGGCATTTCGATTACAAAACCTTTAAATCGAAATTTTTGTTGTGACTTTTAATTTCGCTTAAAATTTAAAGCATCGTTCCATGGGTTATTTAAAGGTGCACAAAGTACACAAATACCTGCCTATGCCTCCCTCTCTAAGCCACCCATGCATTGTCCGTGTAGACAGCTCATGATATGGCTGATACCTTTTTCTGTCGGCAGATTAAGTATAATTCCCACAGATTCTGGTTTTCTGCTCGCAACTCCTAATTTTCTGATATCACGGTCTATCTTAAGCTAGTTTCGTGTTCCAGATCCATATTTGGCCAGACTCAAGAACACGTGACTCGCCCCGAAATTTCTAAAATGATATTCCAAGGCATTTTTAGATTATTTTAGCAGTAAAAAAGACCGAAAAGTACATGGAAAAAACTGTGGAGTGCTTTGTGGAATTTTTTTCGGCCATTTTGCCTTGAGGATGGTATTATGTCATAGTGATGACTGTACCATGAATTTTTAATGTAGATTTTCTTTCTTGTAAAAGCTTTCCTCTTCTAACGTATCTGATATTTATCTTATTTAGTTGTTAAACGCGAAAGACCTTTCGATATGTCTGTGGAATCGCTTCCAAGGTTACTGCTTTTAAGAAATATCTAACAATTAACTTATTTTTAATTAGGGATTTACGGGGGCTGAGGGCTTGCTTGGTATGTAGTCTGATTAAATCTGTTGGTCAATTTGAAGATGATGGCTGTGACAATTGCGAAGGATTTTTGATGATGAAGAACGATGTTGAGGTTTGTATAAACTTGAAACACATGTACCGTAAAAAAGCTTTTTTCAGAAGGTTCACGAATGTACAAGGTTTATATTTTTTTGGATTTTCGAATTCTTTGAATTTTTCAAATTGACAATTACGGGTGTAGCATCATTGGTTAATGTGTTTTTGGTAAGTGGTACTTTTGGTAAGAAATCTTTTTGGTAAGAAATTCTTTTCGTAAAGGTACTTTTGGTAAGAATTTTTTTGGTAAAAAACGTTTTGGTAAATGGTTGTCTTGGTAAGAATTCTTTTGGTAAACTGTGATGTTGGTAAAGATTCATCTTGGTAACCTATGTCTGGTGTTATTTTGCTATTTAGCTTTTGCTATTCATGTAAAGCCCTTTTCCTCTTTGTGTCTTCTTTCAGGTTTCACAGGTCAGAAGATTGCCGCAAGTTTTCTGTCGCTTTTCCAAATGTAATATTAATTACACTCTATTACATTCAGGAGACTCGCAAGCCTCGTTCTAGCTCGTTGGT